>WIUT01001397.1:0-30604 GCA_010645135.1 Tetragonula clypearis | reverse complement strand
ATATATATATATATATAAAATTTGTCACTTTGGTCACGACGATAGAAAGTCGATGTAACGAGGGCGCAGAGAGTTAAATTTCAATGCAAATTATTAAGCGTCTAGAGGAAGTGAAATTTCTGTAAATGATGTTTAATTTGAGAATTCCTTTGCTGACAGCTTGAGGAAAATAGAAACTCCGCGTCTAGCGAAAAGGGAATTATTTGTTGCTGCATATTACGTTGCATTCTTCCTTTCATAACACGACAGATGTCCGGGATTACTGGCATATTTACTGCGACTGCCTTTAACTGTTTTAAAATGAAAAAAACTTCCTCCTCTCCTCCGTAACAGGCTATTAAGTAATTTTAAAAATGTCAGAGAGGTAAAACGCGTAAATTTTTTTCAACAGAGGGACGAAATAGTTTCAGAGCGGGTAGGATAAATAAGTCGTTAGACATAATTTACCGAGATATAAGATAATTATATATACAATATAGCAGTAGATATAAATATAAAAACTGGATAGAAAATTTTACACGAAAGCGACAGTTTTCGATGGAAGTATATTCAAAATTAATATACACGAATTTATCTTGTCTTCTCAGAATAAAATTATAATAGACGCTAATAATATTTCTACGTGTTACGCCCTCTATTCACTTTTGCGCGTTTAAATTTTCCATGAATGCATCGCCACCTTTGTACGTAGTAACAACTAAACTGCGGATTTTCATGCAAATTCGTACTTTTGTGCGAATTATTTATTAGCAACATTTTATTTCATTTTAGTCAATTATTCAACAGTAAGGTGTAGGCAAAAATTCGTTTTACCCTGTTTAACCGTTCAAGAACGATCAGTTCGCTGCACCAGAATACAATACTAAGTTTCGTGTACAAACGAAATCAATCTACGGCTAATAATCTGACGAATAATTCAAAGTTGTAAAAGAAAAAATGTCATTAAATTTATCTAATTATTCCCTCAGTTATATAATACAATTTAAACGCGCGAGAATTATAAAGAGAGAAGTTTAAAATTACGAATTACGTTACAACCGATATACAGTATACTGTATTTCGGGCATTTTCTACATTTTTCCATTTTGCACAAAAATCCGACGATCGTCGAGAACCAAGAGTTCATTACCTAACCCAATTAAATCCGTTCTCCACCGCGGAGAACTCAAAACCGCCGTTGAATGGACGTGGAAAAATCGTTCGCTCATCTACGAAAAAAAAAAAAAAAAAGAACACTTTTCATCTTTGGATTGAATGGAGCCAGGCCCGGGTATTTCTATTCGATTACCAGAGGCACCAGCAGACGACGCTTCGATGAGTAAATATCTCGGCGGAAAAGTTTTCGCGGAATCCCAGCCGTGTACAAACATTCTGCGCGCTCGGACGTCGTATTTGTCCATCGAGTTTATTCGAAACTCGGTAATTTATTCGCCGCGTTGCGCGTTCAATTTCATAATTCCTCCGTCGCTGGTTTTTCGCGCCGGGAAAGCGCGCGCGTTTCAAAACGCGCGGATATTGTCCTTTTGAACGTTTGAACGTGAAACGAAAGCGTCGCGAAGGCTTGAAAATAACGCGCCGCGAAAATAAACCGGCAGAGAGAGAGAGAGTGAAAGAGAGAGAAAGACGAACGATTAAAACGAATATTTCACATCACAGTCACAAATTAGTCGAAGTCATTCGATATTACCGAACGTTGACCACGATATAGCATTATTATCGTCGCGGAGCGTTTTTTCGTCGGCATTATCGCTGGCAACGCATGGCGAACAAGTCAGTGAATTATTAAGCGTCTTGTCGCTGATATTAATTTTCAGTATATTCAATAATTGACGCGCATGGTTATTGAAGTATTTATTATTTATTGATCGTTGGCAAACTGGCCGTGTTGTTCTCTAACGTTATCAAACAGCGATACTAACCGCCGTGTGTGTAAATAATTAAAATGGTATCGTATCGATATGATTGCCTGATTGAAATAATTCTTTGCTGCTGTTCGCCGCAAAAGCTCGAGTCTCGTTTCTCGTCTCGTTTTGGATTTCAATTTTTGTACAGCGAGAAGAGGGGGGGGGGAAGGTGAAGAACAGAGAAAAGGAAAGAAAGAAGGAGCGAGAGAATAGATTTATCCTGGTGTTAAATGGCTCGAATTGGAGCGTCGTTAATTTGTTAATTGTTGACGTAGATAAATCGACGTTGGTTTATAAGGAGAAAAGAGGGATGTAGCGAATCGAGAAAAAAAAAAAAAAAAAAAAGGAAAAAGTTGGCCACCTTAAGAACGCGATGCTGGCAGCTGTACATAATCAAAAATGGAACAAAAGGAGTGCTCCACTTTCCACCGATTGTCCGGAGTTTGAAAGAAAGTAATGTTGTAGAAAATCAGGCCGTTATACGGCCCGCTGAAATGAAACGCGAAACTGCCTCATTCAAAAAAAAAAAAAAAAAAGAAGAAGAAGAAAAACGAAGAAAAAAAATTGTATTTCTAATCTGCCAACTTTACTCTTTCCACATAAATTACAATACACACGAATTTCCCTTGGTTTCATTTTCTCGATTGTTTTCCCGTCTTTTCTCTTCTTAACGCGAGCCTTCCTCTTTCTTTTCTTTTTCTTTTTTTTTTTTTTTTGCTTTTTTTTTTGCTTTCAATCTGAACAAAAGCTTCGCCATTATGTTTATTACTGACTTCGATATTATCCTTGACACTGGTGATTAGGATAAAAAATATATATATATATATATTAATTTATATATATTAATTTCATTAGAAATTCAAAGTTCATTCTAACAAGTTCCACTACGTTGATTGATCTAGATAAAAATACTCGAAAATCAAGTGAATCTTTATTCAGCTTGAATCGATGAAAAATTAAACAGCGAAATAACGCTTGAATTATCAGAAAAATCCAATGAAAATAAGTCACGTTAAATTATTCAAAAGTCTAAAAGGGGGTAGATCTCCGCAATTATTTAATCGATCACAAGAAATTCCATTGTCGTTTAAATGCGTTTAAAAAATAGAAAACTTCGCAAAAATTGGCTGAGGCAACATCGTCAAAATTAGAAGCGCAGAGTGTGTACCACAGAATCTAAAAACAGTATTTTGAATATTCAAAGGTTAGAAAGTAGTCTCGTGTACTTTCTATAACTTTTGCAATTAATGAGAATCTGTCATTACAGGAGATCTCGAGTTTCCTCCGCAACTTTAAAATATGCAGGGCTATCTTTACAAGACAGGAATTCCCATAATTTGAACGTTTACTGAGAACCGCCTTTGTACCATTAAGCAGGGCCAACCTCTTAATCCTGTGGTTTCAGAAAGGAACTATAATCACATAGCTATATAATCGCTATAGATAAATCATTTTCATAATCTTAGGCTCTGGATAACGCTATACTGTAAGTACTCATTAATTATTACTTTATCATAATTATGATTTTAATTCATTTTACTATTATCTTTCATTTAATTATTACTTTGATTTTCATATCAATATTTACTTATATTTCGTTTTATAAACAATTAAATTCCCAATCATAGCTCACTTCGACATTCTAAATTGCAAATTCAAAGAAACATTTTAAATGATTAATTTATTATTATTATATATATATATATATATATATATAATATGATATTAAAAGAATTTGCAATTTTGAATTTACAATTTATTTTGTTTCTCAGACGAAGGTATTCTTCAAATCGTTCATTATTTTCCGAAAATTGTCAGGAAAATAAATAAGAAAATTCCACGGCCTCGCAAAGCCAGTGATATATTATATTTTTCAAAAGTTATTTCTTTTTTTTTTTTTAACTTAAAAATTCGTCACCGATGGAGGAGCTCGTAAATTCGAGTGTTCCGCAAATCCAAAAATATTGATGCCATCTTTAACCCTTCCGGTCATTCAATGAAAATTATTATTTCTGAATACGTATTATTACCTTTCGAAGTATTTACTCAATCATATTTCAGTTATCTTCAAGCATCCGAAATTATCTGTACGACGCTCTACTACTACAAAGAATAGCAAATAAATAAATAAATAAATTTTAAATAAATTTGAAAACTTGTTGCACAGGAAATAATTAAAGGGAAAGAAAAAGAAAAAGAAGAAAAGAAGAAAAAGGTCTTACATCATATTGCATTGGGGGAATTCTTTAATCTGATTCGGATCCATCGCGATGCTGATAGGGAATGTTACTTTTTATCTCGCAAATGGCGTAGCTACACAATGTCGTTTTCATACAGACGTCATATACATTTCGAGTGCATTCTGAGTTGCGCATTCGGCTATGCTTTTCTTATCTTGCCGCCATTCTGTGGCATCGTATACGATGCTCCTTAACGATATCACTCGCATACAATAGCATCGGACGTTGTTTATAGACACGCCATTATATTTCTGAACCGAATGGACTTTTGCGCTTTTAACAGGTTTCGTTTGAGAATAACGTGTGGAATGTACACGGGGAACTGTGGTTTCGCGACACGATCGCAATGCAGTCTGCGTTCTGGAGAATTTCATACGACGAAAGGAACATTGTAACAGTAAATAAAATAATATAGTTGAGAGAATCGCAGGATTGTCTAGGATTTGCATCAAACATCAAACATCATGCGTTGTGCATTTCAAAATTTGCGCTTCGTCGTCGTTCGTTCAATATTTAAATAAAATGTCGTACAAAGAAAATAATTTGTTTTTTTTTTTTTTTTAACAACACACTATGAAATATTTCGAATTTTTTTATTGAATATAAAACGCTATTCCAATGAAGAAGAAAATTTTGTTTTTTGTTTTTCTTAATTTTACATTCGAATCATTATCAACCAGCACCACAGGCATATATCCGTGTCGGTGTGGTCTGTACATGTGCTTTCTGCGATATAGAAGTTACTATCTATCGATAACATAGTCTTCTCACAGGATATGAAACTGATGCATTTTTTTTATTTTTTTTATCACGTGTGTTCAGAGGATTGTTCAGAGTCTCTTTACCATTTTTTTGTCACATTCTGCCGTACCGATTTAGACAAGTTTCGCACCGTAGCGCTATTGGCAGTAGGAATTAAAATTGAAAAATATGGAAAGTGTTGCCACACCTGCATCGAAAATTATTATTTATTCAACTGAACGTGGTAACTTCTTAAGATCAATGATCAACTTCATTCTTGGTATGACTAGTATATAATTCGAACATGGATTACTGCGTCCACAATTGATTAGACTGTAAGCATTAGAGATGGTAAATAGAATGTTTCCGTATGTGGTCAGGCACGCCCGAAGTGGAATGAGTTCGCACGTGGTTAGATATCTTTACGTAGAGAATGTCCGTACGCGGTCAGATATCCTCAAGTAGAACGAGTCTGCATATGGTCAGAAATCCCAAAGCAGAATGAGCCTATGTGTGATCAGACATCTTTAAGAGTTTCGTTTCTGTCAGTACAATGTATCAACGGCTGATAAAAGTATCACCGATGAGGTATATATTTCATATACAGTCATATACCTCGTCTGTTGAAGTATGTACTAGTCTTATCAAAAATAACATATTTTCGTGTGATACATGTAGTTGTAAATATGATATGATACTTGCCGATTAGGCCACTCATTATAAGATGCCTAGTAAATTGATTTATAGAATTATTATATCGCACCGTAAATTAAATTCTACGTTATTATATTATAGTTTTTCTTAAGATAGTTAACAAATTAACTCAATGTAACGTACATCGTGTGTTACACTGGATCTTTGCAGCAGCAGGATATGTGATAATTTTAAATTCATTAATTGATTAAATAAAGATTTAAGATAGAAATTATTGTGCACATTTCCATTTATAATTACGAACAATTTTGAATCAATATTCAAGTGCAGTTTTCAGCGCGAAATCAAATATTATTCAAACGAGGCAGGGCTTCAATCCATTGAAAAGAATCCGTAAATCCTTGTTCAACGATTTTCTAGATCAAACGGATTGTAGGAAGAAAGTTTGGTATCTAATTAGAAAGATGCAATCGTAAAAGTTAACAAATTAATGTTTTTAATTAGTTTTTCTTTGCAATTAAATATTTACTCGATCTATAGACACTGTAACGCTAGCGTCGCGTAGCGGAGAAATAGCGGAACTAAAATCTGTCGTCCTTGTCGCACAGTAGCGAGTTCTTTGTCTTGCAGGCAGTGTCTGTCTTTGTCGCACACTGTTGCTATCCTTATCTATCGACAGGATATGTGCTGCCATCTATCGAAGTTTCCCAATTTGTCCTTTTAGTTCTAGTCGATACTGAGACGAGCTTAGGTGGCAGCAGCATCGGTAGACAAGGAAAGCAATAGCGTGCAACAAGAACAACAATAAATTTTAGTTCCACCGTTTCGCCGCTACGTGGCGCTAGCATTTCAGTGCCCATAAATTCACTGAATTTTCATTTGCGAAAAAAACTAATTACGAGAATTAATCGATAAACTTTTGTAATTATATCATCATTGTCGGACCCCAATGTTCCTTCCTCCACATTTCCATTTTCAATAAAATGCTTAAATAAAGATTTGAAATTTTTACTAGATAGATCGAAATTCTCTGTTACTTAGAAAAGGAGTGCAATATCGTGCGACAAGGGCAATGATAGATTTTAGTTCCACTGTTTCACCGCTACGTAGCGCTAGGATTCGAGTTTCCATAAATCGTGCTAATTTTGATTCTTGGAAAAAATTAATTCTCACCTTCAATTCGCAACATTTCTCAATTACACCTATTTCATTGGTCCTGTCTTTCTTCCTCTATATTTTTTATATCATTTATGCTTCAAAATACACGTGTAAAATTTGCACGTAACAAGTAAATACGTATTAAACGCAGTAAAAATATTTTGCAGAGAAAGATTTATTGTCCCAGGAAAAAATAATTTTTGAATATAACAATGTTTCATTTTAAATTTCGAGGACACCGTGCACAATTTTTAACGTCAACGACTTAGATATAATGTTCGATAATTTAATTAAGAATAGAACAAGAAACATTGAAACAAATAATAATGCTCAGCTTCTGTGTAATTTATTTCAATGTTTAATCCCATTCAAGTACATTGGTCACGCGAAAAACCAATAATTTGGCAAAATCTTGTCACTTTTCACGATTCAAATCGTCAATTCCACTGATTAATATCCATTGATGTCTACTTGTATCTATTTTGTCTTCGATTAAAAAAAAAAAAAAAAAATCGTCATTCCACTGATTAATATCCATTGATGTCTACTTGTATCTATTTTGTCTTCAATTAAAAAAAAAAAAAAAAAATAGTCATTCCACTGATTAATATCCATTGATGTCTACTTGTATCTATTTTGTCTTCGATTAAAAAAAAAAAAAAAAATCGTCATTCCACTGATTAATATCCATTGATGTCTACTTGTATCTATTTTGTCTTCGATTAATTAAAAAAAAAAAAAAAATCGTCAATTCCACTGACTAATATCCATTGATGTCTACTTATATCTATTTTGTTTTCGATTTAAAAAAAAAAAAAAATCGTCATTCCACTGATTAATATCCATTGATGTCTACTTATATCTATTTTGTCTTCGATTAATTAAAAAAAAAAAAAAAATCGTCAATTCCACTGACTAATATCCATTGATGTCTACTTATATCTATTTTGTTTTCGATTTAAAAAAAAAAAAAAATCGTCATTCCACTGATTAATATCCATTGATGTCTACTTATATCTATTTTGTCTTCGATTAATTAAAAAAAAAAAAAAAATCGTCAATTCCACTGACTAATATCCATTGATGTCTACTTGTATCTATTTTGTCTTCGATTAATTAAAAAAGAAAAAAAAGAAATAGCTAGCACAATTCGTTTGTCGTTAAGTGTTAAAATACATCCGAAACTGCATGCGAAACTGCATATTATTTGAATCGCTGCACCCACCACTCAGTTTCTTTTATCTCACGCGAAGAGCGCTACCAAGCTAAGATTAATAACGCTGTCGAGTGACTTGCACTTCAGCCGCGATATTACATTTTATCCTCTAGCCCCGCTTATGTTACATATGTCATCGGCGTTCGCTGCGACAACACCGTCGGAGTTTTAACCATGGATAAGGATTTATTGCGATCCGTGGACTTGTTGAAAGAGAACGAGGAACAGGTGCGCAATGACGCGGAAAACGCATTGTTAACCGTTTGTCAAAACATTTTGCTGCATCCGAACGACAAACAATATCGGGAAGTGAGGCTTGACAATCCAATGGTCACCACGAAATTGCTACCTGCTCTTGGGGGCATCGAATGCCTGTTCGACATTGGTTTCGTCGAGGTGATTATACATACCTGCGACAATGTCATCGATCTTTCGTTGCATGAATTTCCATGGCGTGGCGTGCCGCTAACAGATTGAAACGACGTCTCGCTAGCTGGCCGCTATTTAACATCTGTTATTCATCACGCTTGCCTCGTAACTTGGAACCGCGACGCAGTACAGAACATTCTTTTCCGAACTTTCGTGCAACATTCGTGCGAAACAGATAAAAATTTTTGACATTTTGAATTAATTTTTTGACCCGAAAGCCGAGTATTTCTTTTTTTTTTTTTTTTTTTTTTTTTTTCATTCATTGTAAACTGTAGTTTTTCCATTCACGTCCCACTTCATTTCAGTCGGCAGGGAAAAGCTTGATTCTTGACAGTGAAAGATGTAATGATCTTGTAAGATGTAACCAAGCCATTATTAACACGCGTTTCTGTCATTTAACAGACCACTGACTGTCTCTCCTTGCCGCAAGAAGCACCACTTTCAAAACTGCAAGCCCTGCAGAACTTGCTTAACAAAAGCTCCTTGCCGACCAAAGCGCCAACCGTCAAAGATACAGCGTTGTACAATCTAATACCTGCAACATCCGCAGAAAGGGAGAAAAAGTTTTTCTTGTCTATTATAGAGTACTTCCAGAGTATTCTGCGATATGAAGACGCAAGTTTGCAGGAGAAAGCTAAGAAAGTCATACCCGTTGTAGATCTTGAGATTGCCACTATGACAAGACTTGGACAGTTGCACAAGTAATAGTCAATCGTTCAAACATCATTCGACCGTTCTAGATCCATTTTTGCTGTTCATCGCATCCTTTTTGTTACAGGCATGTGAAATTATTTCAGTCTGGTTCGCAGAAAGGTGTTGAGAAACAACAGAGCGAGCATGATGTCGACGACGCTAAAGATTTGTTCCTCATGGAACTGTTGCATTGGTTCAAGTATAAATTCTTCACGTGGGTCGATAGCCCAAAGTGTACTGCTTGCTTTTCAGAATGTAAACAGCAGGAAGTGGTGCTCTCTGACGACCCTAGATGTTCACGAATAGAGATACACAAGTAATTCAACGTATTTTAATATTAAGAATTATATTTGAAAAACTTTCTGAACAGGTTAGATTATCGAGTGTCGTTGTAGATGTACTAGATGTGGAACACGAGTGAAATTCCCTCGTTATTCTGACCCGGAACCACTGTTAACTCTAAGACGTGGACGTTGTGGGGAATGGGCGAACGTGTTCACGCTTTTATGTCGAACGTTAGGATACGATGCAAGATTTATATACGATCATACAGATCACATTTGGACAGAGGTGTGTAATGGTCACTGCCCTTACCTAAATGGAAAATATGTGCAAAGGTACTCGTTAACTCATTGTAGTATGGAAATCGTTCACATAACAGTATTCTCACGATTGAGAGAAAGAACTCGCAGTATCAAAGTAATTGAATGATTGATAATGTATCAATAACTTAGGTATGGTCCATACACGAAAAAAGATGGATTCATATAGACCCATGCGAAGACGTCATGGACAGGCCATTGATGTATGAAAAGGGATGGAAAAAGAAACTAGACTATGTAATAGCCTTCTCGAAAGATGAAGCGCAAGATGTTACTTGGAGATATACGCGCGATCAGATAGGAGTGATGAAAAGGAGGAACATCTGCTCTGAAAGTAAACTGTTACAATTCATTGAATCGTTGAATAAATACCGTCAGTCTTCTCCACGCTATAGTGCCGCTCGCAGGCAATACGTAATTAAACGAAGACTTTTAGAGCTCGTCGAATTGATACACGTACCAAATAAACGAGACTCTGACGACGATGAATATTACGAAGAACGATCCACTGGTTCTTACGAGTGGAGACGGGCACGGGGAGAAATTTCTGAAGTATGGAAATCGAATGATCTCTTAGTTAACGTTCGAAGTGGAGTCATTTTTTAGTTAACAGTGATTTAACACATGTAACATTCACAAGATAAAATCTGTTCTTCATTTTTTTCAGTCGAACACAAAGATAAATTATTCTTGGGACGTTTCAAAGTACGGAGAGGCATTTCATTTGCAGTATTCTATTGTTAAAGATATGTACAAGATAACGGATAATAATGGCACAATATTAATGGAGATATCTGGTTGGCAATATGGAACGAAGGAATTCGAAGGTGGAATGTTTCGTAAAGTGGAGCACGACTGGAAGATGACCTACTTATCTCGTTCCCCAGGTACTATTTGTGGTAAGATAAAATGGTGCTTTGTAGTCGCAAATCCAAACCTGTACCTGAAGACGTTTCATTTACAAGCAACTACGAAAATATTTCACGAAGCTGATGTATCGTGGGATGTAGATGCTATTTTCGACAACGCAAATCAAAATAAATCCGTAGTTCTCCCAATTAGCGATGTTTCTAATTATCGTACGGACCAATTGAAAGGGGCGACAAAGTTAATTCTCACAGTAACTGTTTCCGGTGGTCAAGGTGATTGTGCGTGGCAACACGCACAAATTTTTCGGCAGAGTTTGGAGAACGAGGACGATAGATCTTTAGTGATTGACATCGAATTGGAAAATCGATAATTCCAGAATTCAAGCGTATAATTTCAACCAGAAGTTTTATATTTTATATGGATGCTTTTAATCAAGTTTTATGCGTTTATTCGAAACGACGTTACACGAATAATATATTTTAATGAATACGACTTTTACTGACAGAAAAAAAAGAAAAAAACATATCGAAAGTAATAATTAATTTTAAGATTAGTAGAAACATTCCGCATCTTAAATTTCTTCTTTTTTTAAAAGTATGATTTACTTTATAAGAAAATTTTCAATATTTATGTAGTAAAACTGTAAATGTTTATTCAATAAAATGATAAAATTGAACTGTTGACTTATGCTGCAAATAAGTACGGTCTTCCTTGTGATTTTGTAAGCTTTAAAATTTTTATTTCATATACAAAATAAGCGAACTAGAGTGATGGCACTTTTTGGAGACATTCGTATCCGATAGATGTCACGCAATTGTTTAACAATGTAAGCATTGACCATATATGAACACAATTTATCTTCACATATTTATGTTTTCTTCTTTTCTTTTTTTTTTTTTTTTTTTTTTTTTTACACGCATACATCGGATATCATATAAAAACAGTATTTTACAACTGTTATATAGTCGCTTACATGTGCTCCAAAAGTATTCATTACTTTCACTTTTCTTTTCATTCTTAACTATACACAATTATAGTAAGTCGTTGTGTCTCATTGAATAATAATAATAGTTGCAAAATACTGACATAATATATTGAATTCACATAACATATAGAACATGTTTTAGAACACATATTTTAGAACGAAATTTGAATAATTTACTCATTCTCGAAATAACACGAGAATAATTAACGAAATGATTATAAATTACTTTGTACAATAAATATATATATATAGGTTAACGAAACTAGCAATACGAGTTGCCGATAATAAAATTATCGTGTTAAATGGAGAATGTGTTGCATTCATGTTTGAAGAATGCAGAAGAAATGTAAAATATATTTATATTACACATACAAGGAGTACAACATTACTGATACGGATAAAACGAAGAATAGACTGCAATACATATTAAATACAATTTCTTTTACGCGTTTTTTAGTTTCAACTAATTTTTCTATCACGTTGTATATAATTTCGATATTAATGAAACAATAAATTTCAGCTCAACGTTATTTACATGTTGTTTAGCATATATTTATCCCAGCACCAATAAAGCCTTTAATGCCGTCCTAGTATTGTGTGTGTATATACGTTCACATGATTAATACACTTCATACATGTACATACAAAAAATACTCAATTATCTACATTGTCACAGAACATTCATAACTATTTAAGTAATAAATTAACCACTTAGCCCTTTGTATCAATACTAAATAATGTTGCTCGAAAAGGATGTATAAAATAACAGATAGGCACTGGTGTTCTGAGATCTTACTTGACTCACCGTAACTTCCGTCACTGTTTGATCGTCATATTTATACCATCTGAAAAGAAATCACACAGTTAGCGTTATCACTTTTAATAATTGAAGAGATTGCTGCAACATGAAGATTCACTTCTCAGTAATTTTGGTCTTCTCAGTAATCTATGAAGTTTCACTTCTCAGTAATTTTAGTAAATCAACAAGAACCAATTCCAAATCAATTGGATCATTTTTGTAAATTCAGTCAATGTTCATGGTAATGAACAATTGCATTTTTAAGTATGAAATTTATATCGTTACAACTTAAATTACTTCTTGTCACTGCAAATCCTTCAATTATCATTTTCTTAGAAGTAAAAAATATTTACTTATTCTGAGCCGCGTTTTTACAGAATGCCGTGTAATGGCCGCCTTCCATGGTTCCATAATGATTAGACATTGCGTACAAACTGTAACTGTAACTATAACTGCGAATGTTCGTGGTACTACTAGTATCCGCTACCAAGTATGGTTTCAGATTGAAGTCCGTGAGAGGAAAATCAACCGCAGTGTTTCGTTTTTCGAGCCATCCACCGCTCTCAGCGAAACGATTTAAATGTATGACTATAATAGGGGCCAACTTCACGAAATCGAATTTTTTCGTAGCTTCCCGAGGCGTTTGACATTTTGGACATTTCCAGCCTACTACCTTTTGCCCGCTTACAAATTTTAAAATACAATCCTGTAAAAACAATGGACTTGTTTTAACGTACATGTAGAGTTAAACTGGAAAATAGAAACTTACGTTCAATGTACACCGATTGGCATGGGGTAACGATGTTGTTAAACTATTGAAAGTCTCGTATGTGGTACTACTTTGCTTGCAAAAGCTGCACGTTATAGTGGATTTTAATTGGCCGAAAAACAAGTCTGAAATTATAGATCTTTGGGATCCCATCGCTTTGTCCCAAGCCTTCTCAGCAACTGTCATTTCCAGAGGCATCTTACAATTCTGTTAATGTAAAAATGCAATTTTATGAACAATGAAAGACTTTACTTTAACAATTGATCGTAATGCGGTAAGATGTTACCTTCTTTAGATCATTGTGCATCCAATCTAAGAGAAATGTGAGAAACTCATGAGAATCCTGTTGCTCGTAGCTTTCAAATTGTAACTTGTATTGTCCAACGGCGATCTGAAAATTATGATATGCATATATTAGTTAAATCTTTAAAATGCGAATTAATTACAAAAAGTAAAAATTTAAATATATTTTTTTTCATAGAAATATACTTCTTACGAATTTTTTTTTTTTTTTTTTTTTAGTATAAGAGAAATATTATATTTTTTAATATAAGAGAAATGAAAATATCAAACCTTGAGGTCATGTGGTGATATACTTTTGTATTGACCTCGCCACAGTGCTTTAATCACTTGAGCTACCTCTTCCACGACTTGACCCTGCGTGTTGTTATCGTTATTAGTGTTCAGGTCGTCAGCGTACAAATTGTCCATGAAGTATTTGGCTAAATGTGTGGTATTACTTAAGCATTGTATAATGCTGTTCATATAACATGAGTTGCCCAAGTTCTTTAACCCTGTAATGCCAGGATGCTGTAACACAATAGTAAAAGAAAACGCTGTACCGAGTACTTTACACTTTATTACATGTTTGAAGAAAAATTAGAATTACTTTTAACAACTTTTTATACGACAAATTAGTAAATTTACCCCGTTTTAATTTTATTTTTATTTTTACCTTTTAATTTTATTTTTATTTTAACATTTATCAATTACCTTTTTAAAGTAATAAACATTAAAATTCGGCACAAGTTTTCTAGACAAATTTACCATCTTTCACTTACACTTTATCTGATTATAAATTGTTTATCACATGTTTGACCAGGTATCTCAAGACACAAGACCAGTCATAATTAATTATTTTACACTATAATTTTGCTGATTAGTGTATTTATAAATTGAACTTTCACTCGCGTGATCGTAGAGTTAAATTGAAGTTGCGATAAGGAACGTCACCATAACACTTGGTGACGATAGTCAAACATATACTGATACATATCTGTGACGCATTACTTCGAAAAGATTCGACTAAATTGGATTCAGAAGCCGTATAGGTAGAAAATGTTTCTCTACTCACGTGTTTATTTTCCATGCAAAGCCGAAAAATCACGCGACTTCACTCTACCGTGAAATTTCCAACTGCATTTTTTTCCCATTCTAACTACACTAACGAGTAGCATACTTTCGTGCGTTAATACAATAGAAGAATAATTAATGTAGCATTTAATGATATTTTGTAAATTTTTACATCAGATATGTGTTATCCACGTGGACACGTCGAACACGTGGCTGACAATGATTATTAATGCGATCTTACATGCAACTATGATGAAGTACAATAATGAGTGTCGACTGATGTTGTTTTAAAATGTCTTTTCCATGTTTTCTTTTAAATTAATCTATTAAATTTTTTAAGCGACATCATCAATACTTACAACATTTCCATGAACAGGTGTCATTCTTTCTTCACGATTCGCCCAACTTAGGTGGGATATTTTATTATCGCCATAAGTTCCATTCTGACTGTACGGCGAAACTTGTGGTTTCGAACTTCTGTCTACTTGCGGTGCTTTGCGATCTGTCAACTGAGCAATTCATATTTTTATCAAGTTGTACTTACTCTTCAAATTAAAATCTTTTTTTGTTAAATCAAATATAGAAACCTGAAGTAAATTTGGACTGGAATATGAGCGCTCTAAATTCCCTCCCATCGATGTACTATCCATTTTCAAAGGTTCCTTGTGGATATTATTTTCATTCTCATTTGTCGACAATTCTTTGTAGTTATTTTTCACAGATATTCTGTTGGTGAAAGATATACAATATAGCAAATGAAGCAATTTTCGACATCATATTTTTGTACTCACTCTCGTAATTTCTCCCGATCCGCAGAAGTATCTTTCATTCGCCGTTTTAGTATAGCGAGGGTAAATTCGAGATTTCCCTTCTCGTTTTCTTCTGCGGGGCTGTATTTAATTGATTTCTCGCAATATTTAGCGAGTTCATCTTCAATCTTTTTATATTCTTTTTGCTACGAAAGAAATGAATTATATATTTTTAATTATAAATTAGAATTATTTACATAAGAATGACTGATTATTAATTAACTATGTTCAGTACCTTATCTTCTAATTTCGAGCACAAAGATTGCACATGATCGTGAATATATTCTTCCTCCTTCAAACCTTTGTTTTTAATGTCGTGTTGCATATATAAAGTGCGTTCCTGTTCTAAAATTTCTTGCTCCAACTCCTGCTTATTCTTTGCATTTTCGTTTAACTGTTTCATTAATTTCAAGACTGTCTTTGATTCAGAAGTAGTGTCCAAAGAAACTGGTTTGCTACTTCTATCTATTATTGGTTTCGTAGGCATGCCGTTCCTCAGGCTAAGACCCAATGTATTCTTGTGTTGAAGTTTCAACGAATTATTATCGTATTGTCGCAAATTCGTGTTGTTTTTAGGGATTTTGTCTGCCTCGACAGAATTATTCATAAAACTCTTAGTACGCACAGAAATGTTGTTACTCGTTTCTGAGTCCATGTGTTTGTACCACATTTTGTCATTCATAATGCTAACTTTCGACGCAGTTTCGTCTCTGTTTATTGATTTCAATTTAATTAATTTATTTTCACGCGACCTAACAATGTTCTCCTCCGCGTCTAAGTGTATCAATTCAGGATACTCTATGTTATCTAATATCTCGTCTGCAATGTCGTTCAAAGCAGGCTCGGCGATATTAGGATTTGTTGTAAATGCCGGATAACGAGTTAACCATTCCGCGTAACCACCATCCAGGATCGTGATTCTTTTATATTTTATACCAGGATCCCAATCTTCTAAAATTTTCCTCAATATGTTTAAATGATTTTCAGATGTTAATGTTTTGCTTGATGTATCCCAATCAATTAGGACTATAACATCGACGTATTGAGCTCCCCTGTGCCTGAACAGGTCTAAAGACTTTTTATCTTTGCGGAAATATTCTTCGAAATGCGATGTCAATGCCCTGGAATTTGCAAAATTTGTTATTCATCTTTAAGTGAAATAATTCACCATCTAAAGAATAATATTTACTTACCCAGGTTTTATTATAGTGTTAGGAATGTTAACCGATTTGTCGCTTGATATTCGCGAAGCTTCGAATTCCAACTTAGGCCTGATATCGATGATCAGGTATCTACCATCTATTTTTTGCATTAATTGAAACAGCTGATCGCAGTTTATAATTTCTTCATTATCACTGACCAATGGATCCCTGGTTGGTGTCTCAGGCAATTTTATAGGGCCGTCAATAGAAGCCATGCATATGTCTGTTCTTACTTCATTGTCTATATCCATTCTTTCCACGCTGTTTTTCTTCAACATCTTTTCTTTCAGCAACTGCTTGTATCGGGCATCTAATTTCTGTTTCAAGTCTGCGAGTAGCTTCTTCACTTCGTTGATCTGATGAGAAAAAAAAAAAGAAAAACAACACAGCTGTCTTATTTGCTCGCGCCAATTGTCCAAGGTCTATTTTAACGTACAACACCTCAGAGGTTTACATTCAGAATACCTTTATCTGTGAATGATAAGTTTAATAAAGCATACGCCACTCCCCACCTGATTGACATGTATATTTGTTAAGGAGAATGTTTTATCATTTTTATATTCTTGAGTATTTTTCAACCATTCGATCGAGTCCAACCATCTCCTTAACATGATGTATTGCTTCTCCTCGTCTCCTTGTAACTTGGCATTCTGGGCCTCGTTGTACATATTAGGGAGCCTTTTGCAAATATCAGCCGGTTTTTTCCCTTTATAATCGATTCTGGTCTTTTGCAGCAACTCTTTGTAGCTGGTATATCGCAACGATACTTTCTCAGACATTTTGGTTGCTTCTGTTTGGATCCAAGTTGTACAATGCAATGAATACTATTCTCTGTAGTATCTTCTATATATGTGTATACAGTATCCTAAAAGAAAAAAAAAAAAAAAAAAAAAAAAAAAAGAAACTGTTTAATGTATTTGATAATATTTATGAGCTCGTAAATTCTATTGGAAAAATATATGGTCTGCTGACATAACTGACAAAGAAACCACTAATTGATTTGGTTACCTTTTCGCCACTATAATCCATAATCTAAATAAATGCGTAAGTCTCAATGTTACTAGCTCTCGCGATAGTGCAGGAAAAAATGATGTGATGCGACATTTCTGTTTACCAATAGAAATGTCAAAATTATATAAACACGCTGAATATCGACGAAACACTCTGCTCGAACGATGTCACTGTCGCTTTTCTCGATATCCTAGTAACGCGACGTTTATTATTGTGCCAACTTGGCGCCCTCTTGCAGACTTTGTCTGTCTTTTCGTGCAATATAGTTTTTTTGGTTGTACGTCGAATTTGTGCCTATGCCAAATGCCACGTGGAAATCATCAATAGTCCAGTCTAATTATTTCATGGATATTTAATTATTTCAAAGGATCGCGCGCAACGTAGAAATGTATTTTCATTTCATTGAAGCGTGCTGTTACACGTATATAAACAACTGCACAAAACAAAAGATTGAACTTTAACAAATGTTGACTTAATAAAAAAAAAAACGTAATAAATATAAGCGATGAAAATTAAATTAAAATACTCGCTGTCTGCATTTATAAGGAATGATATGAAAAGTATTTATTGATTCTCTGAAAATAGACGTATATATCGCTTGATATATCTTACACTGTAATTTTTGCACTTTCTGTGTAAAAAGAATATAAACAAATATTCTCCTCTCTTTGAATATAAACTTTATGTTTAATATTGCACTTGTTATATATAAACATATATCATTATTCTAAATGAAGTAATTGTCAATTTCAATGTTTTCGATGTTTTGTTAATGTACTTACTTAATCATAAGTGAGGTTAGAATACATTCTCGATTGAACTGCCTTATCATTTCAATATCGCTGACGACGTTACCAACGTAGGATAACTTAAAGATTTAACCTTACCGTATATTGATAATACAGTTTTGAGACAACAGTTAATTTATTTGTCGTCAGATACTGATAACAGTCAAGGAAAATAATAGTCACTTCAATTTCTTTTAGAAAAACGAATAAAAACTAGAAATTTTTCAACGTTATAAAAGTGTAAAAACATGCATGGAACCAATATTGTATAAAATATAATTATAACGCGTGTAAATCATGTTCATTTACTCAAATACGCACTGTTATATTATAATTCTTTTTTCTCTTTTTTCTTTACATAATTCATACTTGATTAAGTTTCTAGCTATCTCTGAAACGCACGTACTTTCTTAATTGCATAAAAACTCATTTTCTTTGCACATTTCCTATCTTTCTTGTTACACTAATGCTTTCAGGAATTGTTCACAAAATGTATACCGCATTATACAATTTTCGCGATTATGATTACGCGAGAGTAGCAATATGTAAAAATTTCGCGTTCCTTTCTTGAAATATCAAAGAATATATTACCGAATAAGGGAGTAAAGCTGTTTAATAAAATATTAACTAACACTGAATTAATTAAAATTCAGCGGAAAAAATTTTCTTATATACACGATTTATTATATACATGATATAGTGAAGAAAATACGCTGACTTTAACTGATAACAAATACTCCTATTGCTAATCTTCAAAATGTCCGGAGGCCATTGGTCGTCATTGGTCGTAAGGACGTTTGAAGACGCTGAAAATGCGCGAAAGATGTTGGCGATCAATTGATTTTGAATGAGAATCGGCCAGTGACAAGTCGTAGGGAGTTTATCCATTATCCGTGCAAGACAAATTGACGTAGCGTAGCCGAAGGACCCTCTTAGGTACATCAGTGGCTGACAAACTGGTCAAAGCCCTCTTACAACCCTCTCGGCTGCCAAATTATCAGACTCCTGTGGACAGCGAACCCATTTATACTGTCCACCAGCTAAGACGTACTAGGACCAGGGATAAAGACGATCCTACAAGGCGAATCAATCGGTAATCGACCGGTCGGGACAATACGATTCATCATTGAAACTTTAAAGCTACATCGAACAGCTTGAAACCCATTCTAACGCAATCTATACCGATTTATATCGTTTTCGATATTTTCTTTTGTTATTCTCTTTTGTTTGTATTTTATCTTTCTTGTTGTCCTGTGATCGAGCGTCGTTAAATTAAATTAAATTAAATTGCAAATGACAGATGCACAAAGTAATTAGAAACGACAGACGGAGCAACATTTCGATTTATCAGACTAAACCTATAATTACGATATATATCCCATGCTGTTCGAAATCTGACGGAATTGATCTTGAAGAAAGTTCAACCGATTTGTAGCGAACGAATTTAAGATTTACTCGTGAAATGCAACGGATGGAACGGAAACTCGTGAAGGATTTTACTTTTCGGGAATGGCCCTGGTTAATGACGCGACTGCTACAAGCCGGCGTACGAGACAAGAATAATGAGATACGTAATTCCGGGCCGTGTTACGATGTTATAAAGTATATCGTGAAACGACTTTGCGATCAAAACGTAGTTAAGGAGCGTGCCCGTTCGAGATTGCTAAATGCCTTCATAAAGGAGAAACCGATCTTTATGAATTAACGAGACAAATTGCTTCGCTTCGGCAAAACAACTGGAACGCTTTTCAAAGAGATCGCGCTTTAATAATAAAACAGAAATAATATTTAAGCCTCCCACGATGATTGATCAGCATTTATACGTATTGGAAATATTCGAGGGGATACCTCGTTAAATCGATGGAACGAAGAAAACTCAAAAAAGAAAAAAAAATTGATCGACACACCGCAGTGTTCACACATAATAGAAATATCCGATATTCCAAAAAAAAAAAAAAAAAAAAAAAATCCTCATCGGTGAAACATCCAGTGACCAAACACAGATACACGAGAAGGAAAAACAGGGAAAAGTTCAGAAAAAAAAAAAAACGTAATTCGTCGGCATCGAAAAAGAGATTCATCCAGCAGAGAGAGAGAGAAAGAGAATCCGCACGAAACCGCTTGTAAAACGACGGTGGAAACCACCACCTTCGGACGGCAACGATTTTCATTCTCACGCGGGAATCAGAAGAGAGGATCCAAGGAAGAAGGTAAAGAGATTGGGGGCTTAAGCCGGCAACAATATGGCCGAACGGAATGGAGTGAAACGGCCGGGGCTGTCGGATGGAGTGAGTACGGTCGACAGTAGTTGGTGGGCTATAATAACGTATAAAGTAATTAAGGACATCGGGCGACAGCCTGGAAAAGGGTAGGGAGGAGGAGGAGGAGGAGGAGGAGGAGGAAGAGGACAGAGCGGGGAGGGGAACGGACAGTTTAGGGAATGCGACATTTACATAGTAATTAAATCGCGGGAGCAAGTGGGACCGTTGGGGAAGATACTGGTGCTCGAGCAATTACAGACGCATTAGATTGCGGTAAGCACTTGTTTATGGCCTACCCGGGGCGTCGCTTCACTCCGGTACTCGATTCTGTTCACTCGTTCACCTCGTTGTTTCACCTTTACTACTCGTCTACTTTTTGCCGAATGATTCTCTCCTGCATTTGCAACGATTAACCCCATTCCGCTTGCTCGTATCGGTGCGTAGTCAATCGACAGAAGACAAAGTTTCCTCGGCTTTTCAAGAAATAAAGCTGAACATCATATAACGTACGTACATACGTTCCGCCAACGTTAGTTGGGAAAACGTCGTCGTCGTTCGCCAGTTTGGAGGAATGAGAAATGAATCGACGCTTTAGGTAAATCAGATATTGCAGAACACGGATTATATCCGTATCTTATTGACTTTGCTTGGTATTAATGCAGCTAATCGAGAGAATGTTCGTTCCATTTCAAATATAAATCGTAATCGTTAACTTGTTAATCGGAACAGAGACGAATGAACTTGTCGCTCGAATTGTAATGATAATCATCTGTCGTTCGGAATAACTTCGCTTCAGATTACCTCTCACCTCATTTGATTTTCATTCTTCTTCGTCTTCTTGTTCGTCTGAATAGAATTCAAATATCGTCAATTCAAATTCAATGTTATTAGTACGCCAATTTGCCAATTCGCTCGCGGGGGATACTTTCTCTCTCTCTTTCTTTTTTTTTTTTTTTTTTTTTTTTTTTTTTTTAATCCTACCGTGGTGCGCGTGTTTCCTTTTATTCGCGAGTTGTATCTAGCTATTCCGAGATAAACAAAATTGGCGGGCGATCCGCTGGGCCGTCTCAATTAACTAATTGAAACGATCGTTTCGTTCGTTCGTTCGTTCGTTCGTTCGGATCATAAACAAAGCCGGTGCCGGATTCCTCCGTGGCAGAGGAAATCCGAGCAATCCGATGGAAATGAAATTTTACTTAAAAGCTCCATCGCCGCGAGATGAAATGGCATAGCCGGTAAGGGTGCGATATTCAATTAGCGCGCGGCAACAACGATGACACACGGTTGTCTTCGCGCGACGCTAAACGAACCGGAAAGGACCCTTGGGGATGGCCAGCTGTTAGCATAACACCGAGCCGGCAAGTGCCGCACGAATATCGCCGAGGAAATCAATCTTTTTTTCATTCGGGAATCGTAAATTCTCATTTCTTTCCTATTTTTCAACGTCTCCTATTTTCTTCCTTTTTTCTTTTCTCTCTCTCTCTCTCTCTCTCTCTTTCTTTTTTTTTTTTTTTTTTAAGCGAAGAACGAGTGCTTGAAAAGTACTGAAGTCTGGAAACTGCAGATTTTGCAGATCTTCGTTCAATTTTTCCTCTATTTATGAGCGAAATTACCGACGCGATTACGAAGGATTTTTTCACGATTGTGAGAAAGATCTTTGGTTGAAGAAAATTTAGAAATTTTAATTAATTAATTTCGGTGAATCGTTGTAATTTTCTTTTCTTTCTTCCTTTTGGCAGAAAGCTGTTAAACTATATAATATTTTTAATATTTCTCGAAGTAAAATTTGTCACTCTTGATCTGCCAGTGGAATTAATGTTTTTTTTTTTCTCCTTCTTAGACCGTAACGTTGCTTTTCAAACAAATGTTTCGATTTATTTGCACAAGGGAGAGGACAGAGGGGTTATACACGATCAAAGGGGAAGGGAGAGAAGCTTATTGTTAGTCTATTTTGTACCCTACTGGTTCCTGGCTTCTGAATACATTTCTGCCAACAGACGAGTCGAAGTCAATAAGCGGAAGCTGTTGTGTTGGTTGTAATAATAATAAAACCATCCGTCGTGTAATCTCCTCTTAACAGTGTTTTACTCAAACTTCGCAGACATCAAAAAAAAAAAAAAAAAAAAGAAAAAAGAAAGAAAGAAAGAAAGAACGAATTTGGACGATCTATCTAATTAATTTTACGAAAATCGCGAAATTTGAGATTCGAGAGATCTCGTGAGAGAATTAATGATACACGCGTAAAAATCTAAACTTGCTCTACTCGTCATCAATAGAATCGAAAGAATGCTCGATCCACGCTCACGAGCAGCGACGAAAATCTATTTTGCTTGTCCTCCAACAGGCATATCCTTGAGAAAGGAGACCAAACGCCTGGATCTACAGGGCGAAAAGAGCATTTCGAGCGCGGGCGAGGGACGAGGGACACGGTGAATTCGAGGTTAGGAGAGGCTACCAAAAGAGCATAAACGATCCACGAATATAATGAAAAGAGAGAAGGCTACGGGTAGTCCCCCAAGTTGAAAAAGGACGGGGTCTGCATAAACGGACAGGGGTGTGTGTGTGTGTGTGTGTGTGTGTGTGTGCAGAAGCTCGACGCTGGCTCGAATGACTTTGCAAGGCAACAATCGAGGGAGAGAAAGGTGGACGCATAATGGTGAGAGATCAAGAACCATAATAGACACCGTAGGGTATACGCGACGGGGCACCAACTGACTGACTGACTGACTGACTTATTTGTATTATAGCATTACAGAGGCAACCCTATATCCGGGGCACAGAATTCAGCCGACACGGCGACGACGACGACGAGAGACGACGAGAGACGACCATGGGGCCCAGGGACGCCCATGCAGTTGACCTGCACCGCCTAATTTGACGCTTTAACCTATTGTCGGCGAGCGCCGCTTTCAATGGGGGCCCCAACTGAAAACGCCGTGCTTCTTCTCTCTTCTTCTGGCTCCTCTTCTCTCCGTGAAAACAGCGAACAGGATGTGGAATTTTCTCCTGCATGAACTCTGAACGTTTGTAGCAACGCAGAGTTTCCTTCCCCGACTGCATCTGAGGGGGGGGGGGGAGGGAAAAAGGAAACCATTGAAATATATTGTTGACCATTAACAGATCGTTCAAACGAGCCATTTGTCCGATCAATTTGTCGGACTTTTGATATAGATGTATCGTCAGGTCTCGGAATTTTGCTGCGATTCTTTCATCGGTGATTATATTGGTGATTTTAGTTGAAAGGGGTAAGAATAATGATTTTCATGCGATGAATGAGGGTTACCTTTAGGAGAAGCTAGAGCTAATCAAAGAGAAGTTCCGCGGCGATGAATCTGAGTGAACGAGTTACGTGTGGATGATCAATTTGTCGACTTTTGATGTAGATGTATCGTCAGATGTATCGAACTTTGCTTCTTTTATCGGCGATTATATCGATGATTTTAGTTAAAAAGGTAAGAATGGCGATTCGTTTGCGATGAATTTGGGATTATTTTCTGATCAACTTTGGAGAAGCTACAAAAGTGAACGAATATCAGGTAATGAGTTATGTATACACGGATGATAGTTCTGCTTTTAATTAAATGCCTGGATTAACTATGGATGAAAATGAACTAGAAGTGAGAACTGATCGTAAGACGACAATGACAAAAATTTCCCTGAAATGGCGATGTAACGCGAATTAAACCAAAACGGAGGAAAAGATTATACAAATTATGACTTGGAATGAGGGGAGGGCAAACGTAAATAATTTATGATGAATCTGAATTAAGTCAAGTCGAGCGTATTAAGATCCAATCAGAATTTCCTTGAAACGTAACCTTAAACGCCAATCACACCTCGTTTGTATTGTCTTGAAATCTCGCCGATCAGTCAAATATTCCGACATTACATTTTTCGGAATTTATACAATCTTGTTTTTACGTGATCGATGCTAATTTTACGAGAATCTCGGTTAGAATCGCCTCCAAGTTGAAATGAACGGAATGGAAAAAAATGAATTATACGACTCGTGTGTGTGTGTGTGTGTGTGTGTGTATCTTCTTTGGACGCGAGCATTGATCCCAGTGCATTGGATGCACTTTGAATATCATGCCGCAGCGCCGGTGTCATCGGACATTTTATTACACGCAATAAAAGAATAAATTACAGCTTATCGTTCCGTTTAAATGTGAAACAGAAAATCTATATTATCTGCAATGCGTGCTATCTGTAATAAACCGGGGACACCGTACCGTAAATATTTTCGCGAATTATAGCGGCGCAAGATGGGAAAACTCATTTCATGATCTGTTTCATTATTTTCACAATGTCACTTCTATTTTATTTTATTTTATTTTATTATTATTTTTTTTTTCAAAAGAAAATCATTCGAGAAATACGACTTTCGTAATTGGAATTTTGTCTACAGATATTTATGCAAAATTCACATTTTTGCGAACATTACTAGGAAAGAGAAAAAAGAAACGTGCAGTTCATCGGTATAAATGAATGCTGTAAATTCACATTCGGCTCTCGATGTCCTCCCGGATCAACGTTAGCAAGCGACCTAACATTTACATGAATTCGTTCGATTGTTGAAATCATGCTTTCATCATCGAGTTTTACAATAGATTTCCCAAACTTAACGTACGAAAGTTAGACGATTCGAGCTACGGGGAGTTCTGACAATTTTATCAAAGCACTTCTTGATATTCGTCACACGTGTATCGCACTGCGAAATTTCTCTCCCGCGCTCGTTCTTTTAACAATCCGGGATATTGGAAAAAATTCAAGGTAAGTGATATCCACGTATACTTTGGAGAAATATCACTCGTCTCGCGCGAGTCAACACTCAGACCGATAAAATTTGCGAAAGGAATAATTGCAGAAAATCGGCGGCAATCGCCGAATTTGAGAGTAAACTGTGCTTGAAAAACAGATTGCGATAATGGAGTGTTTCCGAAACGATTCTATAACACGCGACAGAGGCTATGCCAGATAATTGAATAACCAAATGAAAAGGATTGATAAGATAACGAAAGGTCTGAAGTATTGACTCGCGAATGATATATCGTTTTGTTATCTGTGAAATAATTACAAGTGAAATCGTATAAAATTGCGAGATAAGAGTGAAAAATTTTTTCTGCTCTTATCAAGTAGAAAGCTAAATTAGAAGTAGAATATTTAATAAATTATTTCACCTTTTGTTCACGCTACTAGGCATTTCTTTTTGTTTAATTTTTTAAAATATTCTTTTAAAAATCTTTTCTCTTTGGTTGGAGCAGACGCGAATAAAATTTGTCTGAATCGGTCGAAGAGATTCAACATTTTTGAATAAACATTTCAATCTTTTTCTTTATTACTTTGTCCATCATTCTTTTAATTTACCGTGCAATTTTTTCTTCCTGAAATTTTCTCTGAAATATTTTTTAAAGATCTCCTACTTTTCTCTCGACTGAAGCAGAAACGAGTAAAATTCCTTTGAATTCTCGATTAGAGAGATCTTTTTTATCATCGGAAATCACAGTTCAGCCTCGCGTTTTCATAAATACAGCGTCGTTTCTTTAGCAAAATCGTTGGAAAATCAGCGATTTTCTCAATTCCGCGTTGAGAAGATATTCTCAAAATTTCCCAAAGAATTTCCTCCAGACGAAAGTTGAAGAACACGAAAAAAACTCGTGTACCAGGATCTCGCTCGTACCTTTTCTTTTCCTTTAAATCCCTCGATTGCATAAGAACTCCTTGGAAAAACATGTTTTATTATCTTTGAAATTACGGGCAAATTACCTTGTACCACGTGTCTCATTAACGTTGTTACGTTGCAACGGTGTAATTAAAAATTATACTGTACAACATTACGGACCTTTCGTTCGAACAAAGTGAGACATTTACTCTCGAACTTATTGCCGTAGAAAATGTTGCAACGTTAGACGCAAGAAAATTTACTTTGTGCGTTCTTTCTGCTACGCATATATATATATATTCTTACCGATTTGACCAAAGTACATTGTGACGACTCGTAACCTTATATATATATAAAACTAACATGATTAGACGAGATCTCAGTGAAATATAAGATTATTTCACGAAAACGTCGCCGAATCAGTGAAATTCACCCTATTATCACGTTTCGTCGTGAAATTAGAAAGATTACTATTATACCAGCAAGATTTGACGTAACCTCTTTGCGAAACATACGATTATTTCACGAAAACATCGTCGAAACGATGAAATTGAACGTATTATCACGTTCAGTCTTGAAATTAGCAAGATATCTATGAATTAGCAATATCAGTCGAAATCTCAGCGAAATATACGATAATTTCACGAAAACAACGTCGAAACGGTAAAATTCAACGTATTATCACGATTCGTTATTGAAATTAGTAAAATATAAATGAAACTGGCAAGGTTATACGAAATCTCATCGAAATACACGATTATATCGCTAAAACATCTTCGACAGGAAGAAATCAACGTGTGTGTGTGTATACGTTGATTTTTTCCTATCGAAGATGTTTTAGTGATATAATCGTGTATTTACATATATATATATATATATAGGTAGCATTTATCCAGGAAAATCGCTGGAAAATCGATGATGTCACGTCGTTCCCAGAACTGATTTGCGAGATAAAGGCCAGGTCTCGATCGAGAGAGGTATGTATCGTTAATACAGAGAGATTATAACGCATCTGCCGTTTCTCGAATGCGTCCGCGCGCGCGCGCGCGTATTGTACGACCTGGTGAAGCGTCTTAGCGAATGTTACAAAACCCTAACAACAATAATGATGTCGATTTTCTGCGTGCACGGCCGTCCTACCATCAATCATCGACTGGTTATTATTTAAGCCGCAACTTGACGCCATAAATACGTCGTTAGAGCCCGAGTCCTCGCCGTCCCGGTGAACAATGTTGTCCGCGATGACATTGATGCATTGGAGCTCATCTTTAGCTTAGCGTTACTTATTGCACCCGCCTCGTGGCTAAGGTGAGCTATCTCGACGGACAATTAGACCGCTTCCACGCACCGTTCAGGTCACGTTTTCCTTTTTTTCCCCCCTTTTTTTTTTCTTCTTCTTCTTCTTCTTTTTTCCCGCCAGTTTTCAACTGACCGATCGTCTCGCCGCGTACGTTGCGTGCGAGCACGCAGTCACAGAGATATCAGTCAGGTTAACGTGGATATTGAGTTTCAATAGGCTAACAATAGTAAGCTCGAGAGAGAGAGAGCTTCGTAGAAATTGCGAGGAACGATCGGTTAAATAGATCCATCCGTGAAGAGATCCGCCGAATTTCTCGTGAATTTCTGCGATCAGATTCGCGTACAAGGAGGAAGATTTCCAATATTATTTCACAAATAACAAGTTACAGATCTGAAATTGTTGAAGTTCCCTCTCGCAGAGGAAATGTCTCTTTCCATTTTCTCGTGGTAATTCGAGATCGCATTCGAGAGAATCTGCGTGAATCTATATGTATAATCGAGGAGAATTGAGATTCGCTATTAATCTTCGAGAGATCGGTGAACTCAGCTTCTTCAGCGGTTGAAGAATGAAAGAAAAATCGAGCTCGTCGAGAAACAGAACGAGCGTGGTCTCACCCACCAATGGCTGATGTGGGGGAGGGGGACCTCGAATTGAAGGATCGTACAAACAATTACATTTCCAACGCTTTATTAACATTCACGCTAATATAGCAATAAATTGCGCGCGAAGTAGCTAGAGGCCGGTTATAAACGGTGGGGGATCGATATCGCTTTGTATATCGTTCCCTGCGCCAGCCAGTCGATAGTATATTATGCAAATATTTAGCTATTAATGTTTTCTTTATGACACACGCAAGTAATTTGTTTCGTAATTAGTATTTAGCGTAAGAGTTATTCGTTTGGTAATTACGCGTGGTCGCGCGCGCGCATTTCCCGACTTCCGCCGATGCGAATCCAACAGTTTTGCATACAATTTTCATTAGTCCATCGTTGTGCATTAGAGGTTAATGCGATCGGTTAAATATTGGAATTTACACGTGCTAAACTCGTGAAGCTGAAACAGCGAGTAGCAGCGGAAAAGTGCCAGCCAGTTGTCCAGTTTCCAAACGTGGCCGTACCGATATCCGTCCACAGCAATGTTTGCTTTCGATTGTCGTTCACCGATCGGACGATCGTTTCTGCGTCTTCTAATTGACGATTACAACGATCACATTTTGCCGCTCGTGTCGACAGAAATTACTCTCCATCGGTTGTACTTTCTCTCTTTTCCTTTTCCTTTTTCTTCTCGTTTCCAATCGGGACTCGTAGTCGAGAATCATCTTGCGATTTTTATACATTGTCACACTCTGAATCGTTGAGAAGCTGAATCGTTCGTGTCTACGCTTGTGACTTCTTCAATTTTCAAAACTACGAAGGAAACTTAATTACAGGTCTTTGTTATAACATCGTCGAAATCAGTTTTCAAATCAGACCTAATTCTTTTTTAAGGAAGAACAGAGATTTGCTTCGAGAAATTCACAAGTGAAATTGAGAAGATATTTTCCATTCCAAGTACTGGAATTTTTAACCGCATATTATTTTATGAAATTCACCGACTCTTTCAATGAAATTTATTTACGAACAAGAAGAAAGATATAACACGTTCAGCTCTTTGCTATATTATAAAATCAACTTCCAAATCGAATCTAAGGTTATTCAGGACAAAGATTTGCTTCGAGAAATTCACAAGTGAAATTGTGAAGATATTTTCCACTCCAAATACTGGAATTTCCAACCGCGTGTTATTTTACGAAATTTACCGACTCTTTCAATGAAATTTATTTACAAAGAAAAAGAAAGATATAACACGTTCAATGTACAGGTCTTTGCTATATCATAAAATCCAAATCAAATCCAAGGTTATTCAGGAAGAAAACGAAGATTTGCTTCGAGAAATTCACAAGTGAAATTGTGAAGATATTTTCCACTCCAAATACTGGAATTTCCAACCGCGTGTTATTTTACGAAATTCACCGACTGTTTCAATTGAAATTTATTTACGAAGAAGAAGAAAGATATAACACGTTCAATGTACAGGTCTTTGCTATATCATAAAATCCAAATCAAATCCAAGGTTATTCAGGAAGAAAACGAAGATTTGCTTCGAGAAATTCACAAGTGAAATTGTGAAGATATTTTCCACTCCAAATACTGGAATTTCCAACCGCGTGTTATTTTACGAAATTCACCGACTCTTTCAATTGAAATTTATTTACGAAGAAGAAGAAAGGCATAACAGGTCTGGAGAAGAGAACAACACACACATATCCTGTATGTTTTTTAATAATTTCTAGCTGCACACGTTTCCAGCAGAAACGGAGAATCTACGGTCTTAGCCTCAATTTCCCTAACAGCGAAATATTTCACAATCTTCGAGTTTCATTCTTCACGTGGACGCGACAAAACGCCTCCCCCTTGTTCCCTCATATTCGTTCGCGAGCGTAGCGGCAGAATGCGCGAATCAACGGCCAAACTCGCATATTCGGAGTTGGAAAACGAAGGATCTACCAGCGGGCGTGTTGTTTTCCATTCGTAGGAACGGAGTCGTAACGTTAAGTGAGAGAGAATAACACGAATACAACCGTTCACCCGCTCCGGAATAAATGTAAAAATAAACGAGACAGAGAGACAGAGAGACAGAGAGAGAGAGGGAGAGAGAGAGATCAGGAGCGAAGTAAACAGGACCAGAGACCGGGGTATTTCGCGATAGTCAGACTGAAATATGCAAATGACGGCCGTGTGTAGTAACACGGGGATAAAGAGGGTTGCGCACGTGATTCCCGGATAATTCGAATCTTTTGTACGCGACACCCCGGGGCCCCTCGAATACGTGATTTACCGGTCAAATTTCACCGTAGAAGCACGAAAAAGAAGCGTATTCTCGCAAGCTCTCGGAACTCTTTTCAGCCACGTCGTTTCTCTCCCCCACCCGCGATCGTCGAACAAATAAAATACGACTTTTCCCGCATTATTTTTTTTTTTTTTTTTTTTTTTTTTTTTTTGGCGAACTTGTCATCTTCACCTTAGCTGCTGCTTCGTGCTGGTTTTTAATTTTTTTGACTTTTCAATTTCAATACAATTATATTTGTGTATGTATGTATATATATATATATATATATA
>WIUT01001396.1:0-30614 GCA_010645135.1 Tetragonula clypearis | reverse complement strand
CCTATTAATCGGCTATTAATCGATATCTACTATTTACCGTTATCTGTCGGTAAAGTGTAGATATCGTATAATAATATATTCATATATTTTAACACTTTACCAACCGGTATATACAAATATATTATTATACGATATTAACGCTTTACCGACCGGTAGTCTATTAATCGTCTATTACTTACCGCTATCGGTCGGTAAAGTGTTTTGTATCAACTAGTTTATGACTCTTTTTTTGTGATTTCTCGAATAAAAATTTATATTCAAAAGCAATTGAAAAAGACTAAATTTTAACCTTTACACGGTTTTCGCAATATATACGTATATATATATATATATATTTCTTTTTCCCGTACGTTACAGCAAGCTTAAATATTCTGCAACACGTCGATTCATGTAAAATGTAAAAGCTTGATGTATTCGAGTTTATAATTACAAAATGACTTTGCAAGCAACGCAAAGTAGAAAATATGCACGTTCGTATGAATAACAGACTTGACTAGCCGAAAGTTTATTTAAAGATACAAAAAATGATGAATGAAAAGAGTATCGAGTGAAAGATTAACATGCTTGTGTAGAGTTTTAATATTTTCTCACGTTACACGCCTTTAAATGGTTGCGAAAATAAAGAGAGAATTAAAGAGAATTCTTTTGGAGATAGAATTACATTTCATTGGAAGAATAATATGTATATTTCATTGTATGTTGTTCGATTAATGATTGACCAAAAATTTGAACGAAATGTACGAAAAGTACCAGGACATGGCAGTCGTATTATATTATAGCTATTTCATTGACACCATGACTGCAGTGTAAGGTTTATTTATCTCCCTGTAGTTTTTATGTAAAATGAATTCTTTAAATTTTGCAATTGTCTAGAGAAGGCTTGTCGAGGCCGATTTTGAAAATATCAGGTTTTTCAATTCCCGTCATAAATTTTCGACCTCTTTTTTTCGTTGAGAAAGAAAAAAAATATGCATGAATTAAAAATCTCGCTTTATCGAGTATCGAACTTAGCCTTGAGAATATTGTCACAAATTTTGTGTCCAAATTCATTAGCCATTCTTTCAGATATTTGTGGTACCGTTTTTGAGAATATATCATTCTGAGAAAAACTTTCTTCTTGAAATTTCCATTATCTGTTATCATCAAGTACCGGCAGAAGTTCTAAGTATTAATTATTTTCCAAAGTATTTTAGGGTATTATAGAGAAATCGTAATAACAGAATATTGTATCGTATGTATTGCACATATTATCGTATAATCCACTGCATCGTATTCAACGTTGAACAAATATTTATCGCTTATATTTCGGGAATGTAAGTACAGATTCTGGAATATTAAAATATCCCTTTTAATTTGATATTTGTATATCCGAATTTATCACGTACTATCTTTTTACTGTATAGTATAGTAACGTTGTTTTATGTTCTATATTTTCCTCATTTGTTAATATATATCAGATACTCTGAAATTAATCTTATAAATAAAATTTAATAAAATTAAGTATCTTTAAATAAAGATACACTTGTGTATACATAGCTTTTCTAATGTATCAACGTGCTTAACATTTGATGTCTTGTAATAGTAGAAAAAATTGACATTATATCAGTAACATTATAAGCTATATTCAAACAGAAAAAAAAAAAAAATAGAAGATATTTTATCATTTGTAAGCATTAAAAACATAGATTTCCTGTTTATCAAACAGCGATAAACATCTGAAAGTATGTTTTTGAACATGTGAAATTATATTTTTGAAATGTTCTTTTGTCAAAAGACAAGAGCGAAATTGAATATACGTATCGTTGTTAATTTAATTAACTGTTAAGTTAATTTATTCTCTCTTTATTTCTGAATATATTTTCTCTTCAATTTTATAATTATCGTTTCTTTTTTTTCATAGAATTCTTATATTTGTTTTCTTCGACCTTGCATTAACTTGGCTCGATATTTTTTTTGCTTAGATACAATATCCTCGATCAGTACTAAAAGGGTTAATTAGGACGAATTTACGAAACATCCTGCCCAAAATATATAATTTCATATCGCTATTCATTATGCTTCTAAATTTCCATGGGATTACTTTTACGAAAATACCTGAACAACTGTGGACATATTTATTACATTGACATCAATATTCTTTCTAAAAATGAAATTAAAAATAAAGCGAATAAAATATATATATATATATATGTGTGTGTGTGTATAAATATATAAATATTAATATAAATAAATAAATAAATATATATATGGAATATATATATATATATATATATACACAGAATGCCAAAAAATTTGAAAAATTCATGGTATTTATTTTATGGAAGATATAAAAAAGAAAATACTTAACGCGCGTTAGATGGATTACAAACTTTCCCTTCATATCGATATTTTTAATGTAAAATTAATAAGTAGACTTGTTTCCAAGAGCATATAAACAACAAGACTTTGCTTGTTATATTTCTGAAATTTTATAACAAATATTTAATACAATAATCACTTTCAATTCTTAATTAATAGTGAATAATTATACTTTATTTATTTGTAGTGATGAATATTATGGTGGCCTATGGGCAACATTTAATTTTGATGGTCTACAGAAATGGATAGAAGATTTAAAAGTTTCTAAAACCAGCACTAAGGATGTGTCTGAAGTAGATTTGGAATTGGAAGAAAAATTTTTAAAAACTAGTAATGAATATTCAACTGTTGAAAATATTGAGGAAACATGGTATATTTCAAAGTAAGTTTGTTTTCGCAAATGCATGTGCATTTGTGTTTTATTTTTCTGTTTAATTATGTTCTCTATTATAGTGATGCAGATCTGCCAGTAGTTTCTTCGAAAGATACTCAGACTGATAGTATTGGAGATGGTAGTGGAAATGGCGATGAAAAATCTGACGATGATAAAGTTGAAAAAAAAGAAAACGTGAAACAATGGAGTATAGATCGTATAAGAAAAGAATACAGAAAGTTTAATATTGACTTGGCGCCAAAAGTATGAAAATATAAAATATCATTACATATTAAGTATAAGACAAATAACTATAAAACATATATTCATAAATCACTAACGAAATAATAATTTTTCCTTAGTATGTTTAAGAATTAAATTCCGTTTGATAAATACCATATTATTTATTGAGTTTGAATTATTTGTTAATTAGTTTAATGATTATTAAATTGAATCCTTTATTTCTTGCCTTTCTATCATTCGCCAGATTTAAGATATTTATTTAGAATTAAAGGTTTTTCAGGATTTATATTCAGAATAACTATATTTTTAATCTCTTCTGCTTTTAAATGCATTTACAATGATTTTGAAGTGATCTGAAAAAAAAAGAAGCGGTATTAATATAGCAGCTTATATAAATATTTTTCTTATAATAATTATTTTATTTACATAAATATATAGTATTAAAAATTGCTCATCAATTAATCAGAATTTTACTTTTCTGAAACAGTTGTTGTTTGCACGAGGTGAACTGGTTGAGCTTTTAATCTCCAGTAACATTGCCCGTTATGCGGAATTTCGTGCAGTGTCTAGAGTAGCTACATTTATGGATGGGAAATTGACACAAGTACCTTGCTCAAGAGCTGATGTATTTGCAAATAAAACTGTTAGTGTTGTTGAGAAAAGGATGTTAATGCAATTACTCACTTCATGCATGGAGCAAGGTGCAGATAGTCCAGAATTTGATGGTAATTATTTGTTGGTATCATTTCTTTTCTTCGGTTTTAACTTAATTTTATAATATAACGTTTAATGATAATTTGTAGTATAATATAATAAAGTAATAATACGTTGCCTAAAAAAATATACATGTAGAATGTTATGATAATGTAAGAGTTGTATATCTCTTACTTAATAATTATTTGCTATATATGATAACATATATGATATCATATGTTCATTATTTGAAATAACATTGTATCAAAATTAACATGTATTAAACAAAATTTATTGAGTTAATTTAAATTCTATTACGAACAATAATTAAATAATAAAAAGGAAAACGTTTATAGGAAATTGTGCATAAAATGGCATTATTAGGAAATTATGTGTAATCTAGTAAGATTCAAATCAATGTAATTTATTAATTATATTTGTTATTATTGTTTAATTAAACAATATTTATTCATAGGATTCCGTGATAAAACTTTCTTAGAATATTTAAATACAAAAAATTTGACACCAATTGTGCAGCATTATGTTGTTCAAGCGATTGCTATGGCTACTGAAAAGACCTCTTGTAGAGATGGTGTGAACCGCACAAAACATTTTTTGAATAGTCTTGGACGTTATGGCAATACACCCTTTCTCTGGCCTATGTATGGTAGTGGAGAATTACCTCAGTGTTTCTGCAGGTATAATTATATAATTATCTATTATTATATAATTTATTATTTATCTATTATATCTATTATAATGTGTTATTAAAACATGTAATAACTTATTATTATAATATTCGATGTGTAAATATCATAATTGATTAAAAAGAATCATTACTCTATTATTTACAGATTATGTGCAGTATTTGGAGGTGTTTACTGTTTAAAAAGACAGCTTGACGGTGTTGTAATACATAAAAATAAATGTAAAGCTATAATTAGTGGCAAACAAAGAATAAGTTTGGAACATTTAGTTCTTGGTCAAGGTCATTTGCCACCGGAGGTTGTAACTTCCGAAGGAGAACAGCGGATATCACGTGGAATCTTTATTACGGATAGGTAATAATTATAAAAAAAATAAAAATTCGAACAATTAATTATAATTATAGAAAACAAAAAGAAGAATAATTATGTTGGACTATAATTTTAATGAAAGGTTGCAATTCAAAAGATATTCTTTTTATGAAACTGAATTAGTATAATTGAGTAGTACAAACTGTAAAATATTAAGTTTTTCAATAAAAAAAAGTATTTTTATAAATACCAATAAATTTACAATAATAATAAAAAGTCTCGAATTTGAAATTTTTATTTTTCAATATTTATTTTTCATTTCTTATAAATAGCATTTGCTAATAAAATTTTCAAATGTTTATTACAAAATATGGTTATTACGAAATATTTATTATAGGTCAATTATGCAAGGTGAGAAGGAAAATTTGACACTTTTATATTATCCTCCAGAACAACCTAATCAAGAACCTGTTACATTGATTGAATTGGGACCATCTACAAATGCTTGTCCTCAAGGATTGTGTATGTATTATATTTATAAAAAAATTTATATGCGAAAAATCTAGACTTTGAGAATTTGTTAATTCATTCCGAAATAGTTATGGTTCATATGACGTGTAAACGAACAACAAATGCGAAAGAAGACTTGGCCTATGTTGTCAACAAATTTTTAAAAGCTGAGCCTCTTGACCCATTAGCCATTCGTTCATCTATTCATAGTCATACACAGACTGTTTCTCCTGACAAGAGACATATTCAGGTATGTATATGTACGGTTAAATTTTCAGTTTTCAATTTTCTTATATATATATATATATATATAATAATTATTTCTAATCATTTATCAAGGATCAAATATTTACAGTACATTAAAAATTATTTCACAAATAATCTTTGTCTTTATTCTCCTTTTATAAAGCAGTTTTAATGTTTGACTAAAATTAAAAATTTGACAAACGATTAGAAATACTCCTTTAATATTTAAAAATCAAATTTTATATATAGGAGGGTGATCAAGATAACAGAGAAGAATCTACAGAAAGTCCAAAGCCTCAAGTTCTGTGGTCATTGTACTTAAATTTGCCTGCAAGTGATATTAAATTAAATGAATCCACGCCGAATAACCTTCATCTATGTTCAGGACCAGATTTAGAACTTGACTTCGACTTTGCAGTCAATCAGGTAAATCTTTTCAGGTTATTATTTTATCTTAACGTAATTGAGCTTTCGACTCGAAAACTCAAGAGATAAAAATTACATAAATTTCGAAAATTTCCAAAATTTTTTAAGGCGAAGAGCATCTTCGAATCTATGTATCCTGATAAAGATTTCCTCCCACGTGCACCTGATCCAGAAGAGATTGTACTTGAAGGAGAGGAAGCACCAGGACCGAAATTCGAGGGAGACACAGAGGCTGAAGAGAAACAAGATGTCGAAAAAGCCGAGAAAGAAGATTAAACGAATCTTTTTTCGTCTTTTTATCTTGGAAACACAGGCCAGCTCTCCCTTAGCCGCACACCTCTTTCTATCCAAAGTTACACGCGCCTTATTTCGTTTGAAAGTCGAGAACTTTTTATTCGAATAATTAACGAACATTGTTTTGCAACTGAATTGCCACTCGTGTCCATAAATAGACTACTACATGTTAAATGACACGTATTATCTTAATTTAAAATACTTATTTAAATTAAAGGTAAGATTATATTATTATATTTTCGAAATGATTATATAAAATAATATTGTTTTTTACCCAGCGGTTCTTTAAACTGTTGAAAGGAAATTGTACATTTCTTTCAGTGATTTTCATTGCTGATCAATTTGAAAATTGTGCTCGTGAATTTTCGAATAAAATTGCAATCGACTGGCGCTCAAGTCTGCGTTACTACACTCGCTCATTTTATTAATTTTTACGGATCAATCGGCCGGAAGCATTAGTTTCTCTTTCTTTCTTTTCTGGTCAAACGAATTAATTTTCCAACGTTGAGTTTCGAGGAAGTGAAATGTAGTTTTATAATAATATACAAGAGAGATGTGGAAGAACTGAACGAAAGATAGATAGTATTTGTAAAGTAATTCTTCGTTAAATTACATTAGATTTAAAGTTAATCTTAAATAAAATATATATGAAAGTAATTCAATAATTTGTAAATGTAATCAATTTTCAAGTTAATCGAGAATAATTACATCACAATTTAACAACAATTACATATACAAATCATTGAATTATGAAAATACAATGAGAAAATAAATTCTCATTATAATCTTATTTTCTCTGCCCATTGCAAGTGTAAAAAGAAAAAGAACACATCGTTCCACGTTTCTCTATTATATCAATATAAAAGATATTATAATGTCTTTTATCTGATTATACGTATTATACATCATTAGTGTATTTATTACGCATTATATTGCATAGCATAGTTTACTCATTATATATTATTAGTGTAAGGACGAATTTAGACTGCGAAAAAAATCGTTCCTCGACTATTTATTTATTTTTTGAATTATTTAACTATTATCACATTATATCTTCACTATTTGTTACAGTAATGATTAAAAGTCACGTAACTTTTATCATTATTTTTTCATTATTTTTTGTTTTTCTAATACAAGTAGGCTTTGTTTCTTATTTAAACAATATTACTAATCACAATTTTATATTACTATTCTGATTTTTCTGGTCGTTAACTATTTATTTGTTAAAAATAAATTATTTTACTTTTTTTCTTTCTCGTTCAATTCGCCGAATTGAATTTCATTTACAAATAAATACTATTGTCAAGCGTCAGTTTTCGATTTTTAAATATTGTTAAATTTATTTAATAAAGAAATCTTCTATTTTCTATTTTTCTTCCAACCGTACATTTGTCTTAGATAATTATATTTTATGTAATATTATTTGTATAACTATCTTTTAATGAAAGCAAAGAAAAAGAAATGCTATCGGCTGGTTCCGCTCGTATACTATAAAAATTTCTAGACACATTGATCGTAGAGCGGCTTGGATGTCAGGATTGATGATCTTTTTTCCTCGCCGTTGCTGCTTCGATGTGCGCGTATTTATTTGCATTTAACTGATAATACGCCGTATTCAGCATTGAAATACAGTAAACTGATACGAACTGGAATATAGTTTATTTTTATCAAACTTTTATCTCCTGGACAATATGACAGTGATTCGAATTCTGAAAGGGATTTCACTTTTTATCGCGACTTGTTCAAATGTATTTATTTACATTGACATGATATATTGAAATAATTCCAACATTATTTCAAGTTAACTTTTAGATACATAGTACAAAGGCAAAATTTCTAGAACGTTAATTGATGGTAAAATTTTTTACTTAGTCTTAATCGTAAACTGATTTTGTGATGAATTTTGAACTTAATCGCAAGCAGAATAAATCCTTTCAGGATTTAGCTTTTACTCTTTTCTGTGATTAATTTTCAAATAATAGGGAGATAAATTTTATACTTATTTGTTATTATTTCTTATGCTTTTTCAATACTACTTTCTTTTATCCTACGATGCTATACATGTTTGTTATTTTATATATCGCTTATGATTTATATATACACATAAAATGATAAACGTTTGACGTGCACATATTGTTGCGTTATACAAAACGAGGCAAAATAAATCTTATTTTAATAAATAAGTATTACAATGAAAGTTCATGTAATTAAAATTATCTTTCGTTATTATTTTTTATTTCGTTGCGATATTAAAGCAAGCGTACTGCAAATTATAATACTAATACTTCATATCCAGTATTAACGATGAGGATGATGAATTTTGAAAACATTTATTAGATATATTAATTATATCAATACAAAAAAAAAAAAAAAACAATATTCAATAATGAAAATAGCTACAACTTTAGAATTATGTTAGCATTCACTTCAATACAGCGTAAAAAAATATCATATACATATATTAATTATATTGGCCACAATTTTGCATGTACAAGTTGCAAATTTTTTTTTCTTTAATTTATCCTAAAATAATTCATGAATAGTTATTTTCACATAGTAATATTTATGTGATTGCAAACTTTGTTGCTTCATTATACTATGATACAGTGTAGGTCATTTTTGTTACAGAATTTTAACTTATTTTTAGCTCAATTTGCACATGTAGATCACAGACAAAAATATAACTGATTCATTTTCAATACTACAATAAGAATTATTACAATTCTATGTTCCTAACATTCTGTGTAAAACGAACGTTTTGAACAGTATAGTAGTAGTATAATTTAAATGCCACGCATCTACACGATCATTTAAATAAATATATTATATTTTATGTTGTTAATTATTCGTTTAGTTGAAATGACCAAAAGGCAATTTCTCAAAGAAGACAATTCAATAAATGCTTCAATAAATATTAAAATAAAAGAAACATGTAACAAATATTGACAAAATTACACATGTATTTTATCAATATACATGTAAGGTGGTTCATATAAAGTGTTATAATATCTTTCAGAAAATATAGCAAATATAGAAAATTTTGAATTTTCAATTCAACGCTACCAAAGGCTTGATTATTTAAAAAAAACAAGACATTTTTCTGAGATAACTAGGAAGTTAAAGGGGGTTTCCCTAATTTTTTCAAAATAAAATACTATATTTTCCTTTTCTTTTAAATAGCTCTTATAAAAGTGAATTTACTTAGTTATTAAATAAAAGATTGTTTCTGTGGAAAATAAAAATTTGTTTTGTTCAACTTGTGTTTTAATTCGAGTATTTTTGTAAAACTTCTTAACTATCACGAATATCATTTGATCAAATAAGTATAAGTCAAACTCAATTGTGATCAAAATAATATAAATCATAATTTAAAGGAAAACGTTTCGAAATTAAATATAATGTATATCTTAGTCAATGAGCCAAGACAAACATTATTGATTTTTATATCCAAAATTTAACACTTAATCTTATACTGTATTTTTAAACTTGTATTTTTCAAGTGTTTCTTTTTAAGATTAATAATTTTGACTTATACTTGACTGTTTGCCTGCCCAATAGAAGTACTATGCTAGAAGTACTCACTTTGGATATTTTATGTAGGTATTTTTTGTACCTTATATGCATCGTGTATATATTTCTAAAACTCTGAATGCTTCGAAAACGTATAAAATCCACAAATTACGATAGAAGAAAATTATAAAGGAAGGAAGGCAGATATCGCAGCAGATTATGCTATATCGCCGATTTCAGTTTCGAAATAGTAGCCAAAATGCACATATACTTTGAAGTGGAACTCGTTTTATTAAATGTTCGAAATGGTCTTCACTTTCCTTAAATGAAATGGTATATATCTCTTTCTTTGGACAGTTACTGTATTTACAAATTCACAACATTTACTTACTAATATCTTTTATTGAATAATTAAAACAAATTAAAATAACAAATATTTTCCTAATATAGTCATTGACTGAGTTAAGAAGCATTCATATTCGAAATGTTCAAAATTCATTATATTTTTAAATGTTTATTAAAAGTTTGTAGACAATTTACATAAATAGATAGATTTATGAAAAAAAATTAGAAAAGAAACGAAATTTTATTATCTGTTGTGCATAAAAATAAGACAGCTAGAAGATAAGTTTTTATTTGTTACTTAATTGGTAGCTATAATTAAAGATGAATTCAACAACAAAACTATTTAATATTATGACTCTAATGGATCTTGAATGGTCAATGACCGCCAATGATTAATATATTCATTTATAGTACTTTTGTTCTCTTACTTTTTACATACATAGCGAAAATCAAAATTGAAATCAGTATGTATATTATTATAAGCAAAACTGAGCTGTATTATCTATTTAATATAAAAGTATATATTGATAGAATTAGATTGAAGAAAATTTTATATTTATTCATGTTGCAATAATAGAATTATTGACAGTTAAGACTTTAATTAGATGTAAAAGTTATTAACATGAGCAAGTAGAAAATTCAAATTGTCGACTTTTTATCTAATATTTATTTTCTTCGAATAAAAATATTAAAATTATCAAAGATCATTATATATTTCCTAATGGCAATATCTATCTGCTTTTAATGATCTTTTAATGATCTACTTGTTTACAAATCATTCTTTAAAATAAAATGATTATCAGAATCGTAAATGATATATGCATAAGTAGTACAAAAATTATAAATAAGTCATCTCAAAATGATTTGAAAAACAAATATGTACATATGTATAGTAAATATGTATGTAAGTTTTTAAATAAATCTAAATCTGAAACAGCTCAATCTTTAAACATTATTATGTACAAGTAAAATACATCAACTGTCATTCATATATCACTATCCAAATTATTATATACAAATATAACAAATTTTTACTATTGAAGCATACATTTCAAACAATGTTTACCTCACACACAGGCTTAGAATAAATAATTCTGTTGAAATTGAGATTTGATAGATCAAGTGTTTTAAATTCACCGTCAATAATTAGTTCTGAAATTGCTCTGCCTACTGCAGGTGATTGTTGAATTCCATGGCCGCTAAATCCAGTTGCAAACACTAAATTTTGATAATATGGATGTACCCCGATTATTCCATTTTGGTCAAAAGTATTGTGCTCATAATATCCTGCCCAAGAGGACTTTAACTGTAAAAATATTATAAAATATAAAATATTAAATGTTAAATATTTATGCTATATAAAATTAATAATTTTAAGCGTTAAGGGATAATTTGTGTAAATGTTCTAACATTCAAAAACTTAGAACGGATCAGAAAATTTCAAAAGCATTGAGTAAGATCTTGATCTATTTTCACATTGTTAGAGGTTCAATTAGAGACATAAGTATTGAATAACTAACTGATGTGATTCGCTCACTGATAACTGGAAATGATGAGTTACTATGTTAAAACCAACGATTTATCTTGGATAATTCCAAAAATTCTAATAAGAAAGACTCTTTCAGTCACTACGACAAAGGTTCGCCAAACTTTCTTTCTATAGTCTATATATATATATATATATATATCAGTTGTTAAAAAAAAGCTGTTGTTAAAAAGAAGCTGAGTTGCATCTAATTATCATCAAATTATTAATCCAAAGTCAGATATCAATACTTTATAAACATTTCTCGAATCACAAGCAATATAAAAATATGCGAAATTTTTCCTACCTATCTTGTACTCATACTATCTCTAGTTCAAGTGATAATGCTATCAAAAATTTCTAAATTCATTCTAAACGTCTTCCTTGGCAAGAAATGTAATTTATATTTTATTGAGAGCATTAGCACTTTAAATATAAAATTTTACTGAAAGCTGCGTTCAAAAAGAAAATCAAAAAATAGAAAAATCTGTGTAAATCAAACAAACCTTTAATTTTTCGAAAGCTGGAATTCTTTGCGCAAGTATAGGCCAAACTTTTTCATCAAAGTAATCGTGATCAACACTTAAATCTTCAATGCTAGGTTCTTCAGATTCCTCTGGTGATCTTCCACAAATATAAGTACCTGCTAGACCTTCTCTCCTAACATAAATATTAGAAAGATATTATATATCATATTGTGCAATAATATGTTATCTTTATATTAATATGTTATACTGTGCTATGTTGTTAATAAAATGTTACAATACATATTACTATACAGTAAGTATATAAGCCAGTTGACACGATACGTTTTACAAACACAAACAAAAAACATTGTGCAAACTGGCTGTGAAATAGTCAGATATTCAGTTTCATAGAAATTATTTCATTGAAATAACTTTTTATTTTATGAGCTTACCTGAAATATGTTCCAGTGTAATCTATTGTTAATGGAGTATTTAAACCTGGTCCATCAGGACAATGAAAACAATAAACATATCTTTTCCTATGATATGAATAATATTTATGTCAGAATTACATTGATTAGTAATATAAATTTTTATTTTCTTGTACTTATTCGAGGTGCTTAATAATTATGATTACCTTGGTTCAACAGGCAAACATATTTGTTCTAATTTATCTTCTGCTTTAACATTAGCTACAACTTGTCCACTGAAAGCACCAGCAGCCACAATGGCAATAGCAAATTTCATCTGATGTATTTCACCTTCTTTCGTTTTTATCTGAAAGATAAAAAGGGGAATAATTGTTAAACAATAATAGAATAAAAATAATTAAAGATATTCATATGTACCTAATGTTCATATATATATATATATTAACATAATAATTGTTTAACAATTATTCCTCTTAGCAATATAATGGCAAGAAAAGAATAATATAAATAAAAAAAAAAAAATGAATTGTTTATATTACAATAATAATAAAACAGTAGAATGTAATTATTATTTACTAATATTATAGAATATTAATAATATAATAAAAATTACATTCTTGGTAAGCAAATATCTGCATATTTTTGAGTAGTACAAATCTAACATTGAATATTAAAAAGTAAAATGATAATTAATATATTATTTCAACAAAATTCGAGTCTTACAATTAATCCATCCAGTGCATCTCCAGACTCCTTATAAAAAAATCCTTGTGCTTCTCCGCTGATATATTTTGCTCCCAAAATTATTGCTTTTCTTTTTAAAGCAGAAAGGAGAGCCCATGGATCAAACCAACCTTCTTTCTCTAATCCTAAACAAGCTAATTCAATACCTTCTGTGTTTACCCAAGGAAATACATCTCTTAATTTAGCAGGTGATAGTAAAATATTTTTTGCTCCAAGAAAATTTTGTAGTTTTGAATTTTCTGCTAATATTGCAGCTCCTTTTTCAGATGCTAATGTTAAATATCCATATGGATGAAAAGATACATCAACTGGAGGTTCTCCTTCAATGCCCAAATAACTATTAACATTACGTAAGAATTCTGCACCAAAAAGAGACATTTCAATATTTTCTTTCAAAGAGAATTGTTGACGTAGGCCTCCAACAGAAAGAGTTGTCGATGCTGTGCTATACTAGAAATAAATATTAATTTTATCAAATCAGTTTCTTTATTTAATTGTAGCTTTATTACTTCTATTAAACTTCAATTAAACAAATTTCAATCTTTTAGAAATAGGACAATCTTTTAGAAGTGCGCCTTTATAAAATTACATACTATATTCATTTATTATATTGTATTACTTCTGACAAACTTACCATAGGATCTCTCTCTACTACTACAACTTTGAATTCTTCTGCATAAACTCGTCTTCTTAACCAGTAAGCTATAGAACTACCTATCGCACCACCTCCAATTATTACAACATCGCACACTTGTGGAACTATTTGTGGTCGGCCCATCCACTCTGTTAATACATCGTCAACATCTCTTACAACAAGAGCCTCCTTTACTTTTTCCAAACTCTTTTGTATTCCTTTTGATATTACAGACTTAGAATCCTTTCCAAATGGTATTATCTTCTTTGGAGTATCCTGAGAAATCATATAAATATAATGTATTAGATAGTTAGATGATTAAAATATATAAATATGGTGAATATCACATAACTTAGAATTCCATGTAGATATGTAGGAAAACTTTTATTAATATGACTCTCACAATTTAAAAAGAACTGTAACATATATTGTTTTATTCGGCTAAAAGAGCAATCTGTTATTTTAAATATTGCAATAATTGACAAATATATACTTTCTCGTTTGATACAAAATATATATATATATATATATATCGCTTATTTGCTGTATAATAAAGACATAATACAAAATTTAAAATTATTGGTACAAAAAAAAGAAGAAACAATTGTTACTTTTACTTTTAACCGGTAAAGTTCCGGTAAGTGTACATGCTCGAAATATTATTATAAAAATTTGACATTTTGACAAAATTATAACAAGAAGAATATTGAAACTTGTTTCCCTTAAAATCGTTAAATATATACGTGTATTATTTTCGTTGCTATAAAAAAAAAAAAAAAAAAAAAGAAAGAAAAAAAGAAATGACATTTATGCTTGCACATAGTTTTCAGTCGTGCTAATTGATTATGATAAATTGTTGTTTACTGTGGTAAAAGAAAAGAAGTTTCTTCAAACTTATCTCTAAATTATTAATATTTATTTTTATAACGTGATATAATGAATGACGTTAAAACGGGTTCAATTAAATGTGAAACGATGACCTTTGAAGAAGAGTATGATAAAAACAAAAAATACATATGATAAAACAGTACAAATTGTACTACTCTAAAAAACTGGTAACAACATGCCCCAACTGTAATAGTTAAACAACATAAGTATATGATTATGGTTAATAGACGATGTGAATTATACTGATGTGAATTATAATGATTTCTGTGCTTGCTTGAAATATTAATAAATATAGACAAAGATATTATCAATTAATTGCAGCCAAGAATGAAGAAATAATTCAACTACTAAATCTTTATAACTATTTAATTTAAAAATTCAATATTTAAAGTATACAACGTAGTTATATACTTATACTTATAATATTATTTGTGTTAAAATTCCATATGTATGTTCAGTTTTTCTCATTGTTAAATATTATAAATTATATTACTAGAAGAAGTATCATAAAAAAAACACATTGATTATACTATAAAAAAAAAAGACAAATGTTGATATATAATATCAATGACCTTTCATCATTAAATGTATTGTATATGTAGTATGCAGATGTATTGTACATGCATATGTATAAACATTTCTTTGTAATTATTATTAATTATCTTGTTTTCAATACAAAATATTTATGGACTTACTGCATGAGGAACAAACCGAGGAAAGAGAGAAAAATGATACTGTTTCTTGTGAACAATATAATATGATATAATAACGTCGTTTCTGTATGTGTACCATTTTTTGCAAAATATGCATACTTTTTAAATTTATACTTTTTATATCATATGTATAAAATACATTATATTTTTTATGTATATATATATATATATATATATATATTTGTATTAATTTAAATATATTTATATTAATTTATTATATACACTTTTTCTGCATTATATATCATATATTTTTTTATATCATATGAAAACAAATACTTTCAAATTCTTGCAAGGTCAAAAATAAAAGAAAAAATTTGATTTTTTTTATTAAAAATATTCTAGATATTAATAAATAAAAAGATACAAAGTATCATTGTAAATATATTTATAATTGACACATAATGCTGACATATACACATAATAACAATGACATAAATACACAAATTATATCATATTTGGATTTGAGCTCAGTACTTAATCATGAAATACACGATATATCTCTAAACAAGATATCAGTTATAAAATAATTAAATTGATAAAAGTTATTGTTACAATTTCATTTTATTGTATCCTGAATTCAATTTTTGTGTCAGAAAAATATTCTATTACTAACATTGTGAAACAAGGCTAAACTAGTTCTTTGTCATTTTATAATCTATATTTATTTCCTGAAAGAAGAAATATGACTTGAGATATGGTATACTTTGTTTGTTATCACGTGATATCAATGATATCATGTGATATGATATATAACGAGTTTTTTACATGATATAACTTGTTTATTAACATGTAAAACAGCATATGGATAACTCAGTGTAAGTAATTTTCCATCAGCATGAGAAATTTTCTATTAAAGATGATTTGTGCCATACAAATATACTTTTATCGTCAAAACTCTTGTTAGTCAATAAAACAATAAGTCATTAGACTATCATGTAATTTTATACTCTTATAAAGATACTTTGAAAACTGAAAAATAGGTAGAATATTAATTACGTGCATCTTATGCATTTTTGCAATATCATAATGATTAAACTCTTTCATCAATTAAAGATTTTGACAATAAATGGTTATTTACTTAGAATAAATTATTTCTTATAACAAATGACTTATACATTGATTAGTTTCTAAAACCTCAATGTAAATTGTTTTGAGCATAATTATGACACATATAACATACTCAGCTCTAATACTTAGGATATCATTACTATATGTATGTTACTCTAAACTGGCCATTATTAGAAACAGACGATACATAGTGTTATCTTTCCAAACTTTGTCCTATTCTAACATTTTCATTCCTATTGTCTAAACCAGTGTTTTTTATTCTTTTATTTACCATAGATCTTCTTTAATTCTCAGAGATCTGATTGATGATATACATTCATGTGAATTTAGATCACCAAGGGTTAAATAATTTTAAATAATTATTTGAAATAACTGTGGATTTATTTGAAGATGAAAATGATTTTTCTCTGAATTACTTCATATTGGGCTATCGACTAAAATAATATTTTATTATTTTAGTTATAATATTTTATTATATTATATATTATATATAAATACAAAATAAATACAAAATATACATATATAGATATACATAAATAAAATAAAATAAAAATTTATTTTCTACGTGTAAAATAAATTATTTAAATTATTAAATGTTCTTATTAATTCTTTCTCTAGCAATGATAATTATTACTAGTTTTTAAAATAGTCTCTTTTGATTTTTAAATATTTATAAGTGTGATTTATATAATGGTGAGCTCAATAAAAATTTTTTTATATTATAAATGATATATTTCGACACATAATTTTGCAATAACTTATTTTGTTGTTTGCTGGTAGATATTTATTATAGCAATTTAAACAATTTACTCTTTCTTTCCTTATATATTATGTGATATTTAAATTAATAGTTAAATTATATTAAATGCATATGATTGACAACAAAGTTTATTTTTCAATACTTTTAACATATATGAAATATTTATTTTATATTATCTATAATTTAGCAATAAAAATTTTAAAGAAAAATGATATTAAATTTTTATCTTTTAGTTTTTTGCAAATAAATAATGTTATATGTAAATGACATTGTAATATATATATATTTTAAATTTAAAATAAATATTTAAAATATTTTCATTTCAGTGTTTAAAAGGATAATTTCATGATATTTAAAAAACAATATAATAATAAAAGAATCAAATAATTACAAGTATAGTGACCTTGCATGTTAAAATTATATTTGTTGTTATTAAAAGAATTTTTATAGCAATTTTATAAAAAATTGTTGCAAAATTCTATGAAATTGTATGAAGTTAATTTAACTTTTCTACAAAATAAAATATATATTTATATACATAGTTTATCTGGAATTTTCATTGGATGGTAAACAAATTAATGAATTAGTAGAACAAATATAAATGTACATTAACGTGCATGCATTAACAAAGCAAATATCTTTTCTATAAATTTTGAAAATACAATAAATATGTTTTCATACACTTTGTGCAAGTAAAGTATAATAAAATTTACTAATCAACATTTAATACTGTAAATTATTAAATTGCGTAAAATACTAAGTAAATGAAAATCTCTGTACGTAACACATGCAACAAAAGAGAAAAAAAAGAGTAAAAATAAATTGCACAGAATCAAAACAAGTAATGCTAAAGCATATTAAATAACAAATAACAAGTAACGAAACAATTAACCTCAATATTTGTTTTCACAATATTACCTTTTTCGAATAAGTTCGATTCATTTGTGAAAGTACGCATCTCTGTAGGAAATTATTTTGTCCTTCCAGTTTTACGAGAAAACGCAACATTTTCATGATCGTTCAAGTTTTACGCTAAACTCGAGACTAAAATTTTATTGCCATTGCTACGTTAACCGGTAACCTCACAATTATATAAAATTTCTTGCACGTGATAATGTCAAGATAAACATTAAAAACTTCGATAAATCTTCTTTTTTTCTTTTTTTTTTTCGACAAATTACATTGAGATAACGCATGCATCTTTGTTGGCAAACGTTGCTTTATCGCAATTTAATACGCCATTGCAGCTCTTTGTTTAGAAATTCATTTAATTTTGAATAAAAATTTGTTAATTATATTTCTGTCGAAATATATATAACGAATCGCAAGTGAAATTTACCAGATAAATTGACGAACTAATAGAATTAGATTACGATACACGCGATGAGAAACTTATGAAAATGAGAATAAAAAGTAAATTTGTGAAATTAAACAGACCACTTATCGTACGCAATGTATACGTACATATTATAAATAATACTAGTTACTTAGTTTTCAATTATTTTAATACATCGTACGTTTGACAATTTGTTTCAAAGTTGTTTTTTTCCAATGATACGACGTAAGGTATGAATTAAGGAAGTTTTAAAACGATGATAATTCTATTAAAATAACTATATTTATACGTGATAACAGCTTAATATATAACATCAGTATTTATGTATACGCGTCTTCCAGTTTTTTTATATATAAAAAAAAAAAAATGAAACAGTATTAAATACAAAAATCATTTATATTTAAACTAGTTTCATAATTTAATTGCCGTTCCAATACTCGTTTTCTTGTAATAAAGTAAGCCAATCTCGCAACTTACACAGTAAATCACAATGTAATTCTTTTCGAAAGAAATAATTATTGTTATGAATATCAACCTTTGTTATTTTGTTCGTCGATCATGTTACAAGGAATGAGAACTAACTTTGGAATCATTCCAGGCGGCGCGATAAATTGTTGAGTACTCTGAGGTACATTACGCCCGGAATACTTAAGCTCTGCTTCCGTCACTATTTTACAAATGTTCATTTTAATATCCGCTTGAGCCTTTGGAGGGAGTCGTTTGACAGTTTGCGCCATACTATCGAAGAAAAGTTCTATACTACTTTTCCCCTCAGGGGCTAGGTAGACTTGGTCATAATTATTTTGCGTGTCCTGGAACATACAATGTTAAATTATGAAACGGCATTAATTATAAAATAACTATATAGTTTGTTAAAGTGAGTTTAAGTCAGCGCTGCAGACAAAATTTAGTCGCCAATGGCGGAGAGTCTAAGCTATTGGTAAAGATAAAAAAAACCAAATGAGCCAACTAATGGCAGCCACTTGTTGAATTCAGATTTTAATTACACAAGATTGACTTTACTTATTGCGCCCGTCATATTTTCATTTCTGGAGTTAAAAACGCAAAAACACACTCCTGCCTTAGTCGTACGTGTATCTATTTACCACTACTGACTCAACTTGTTGAATAGACTATAGCTTTGCACAATTTCTACTCACTTCAACTTTAGAAGAACTTTTTACAGAATTATTCGCAGCCGGTGTAGTAACGAAAATTGGCGTGTCAACTGTTTTATTCTTAAAAGGTGAAGTTTTCAATATACTGTAAGTTGTAGGCACTTCCAATGAATCGATTTTCATTTTTTTTGGTCTTATTTTTCTATATTTTGATTGAATTTGTTGAGCATACGAGTCAATATCGTGCTGTATTGCGTTTTCTACTTCTATACTTTTCACTACATTGTCGCCATTATCATTTAATTCCATAGAATCACGATCCAAAACTGGATCTGCAGTTGTTTCTTCTAAAACTTCCAAATATTCGCTATAGTCCTCGTCATTGCGATCTTCTAATTGTTCTAAAAGACCTTCAGAACTAATTCCACCTGCGTTTATATCCTGTATGTAGTCTTCAGTTAATTCTATACTCTGAGGTTGATAATCCGATTCATACCTAAATAAACATTTTCGTTAATATCTAATTATTTCATTTGAGCAAATAAAGATAATACACACACACACACACACACACATATATATATATATATATCGTGCAAATTTAATAAAATTACTATTAAAAAATATTACTTGTTAGAAAAATTACATAATACTCTTACGGAAACTTTAAGAAACTAAGATGATCTTCGAAAATCCATTTCTTCCTACGAACACCTTTCTCCGTCTTATTCTTATATTTAAGTATACGGCAGTAAGTATCTCTTAAGTTTTTCCATCTTAGTCTCACCCAAGTGGCTAAAAGCATATTGATCACATTTACATGCATGCCACAGTTGAATAAGAAATAAAGTTTGAAACACCTTGCACGAAACATGAAGAAAAGAAAATGTTACATATACACATTCTTAATGTCAATAATATCATAATGAAAACCACACAAAAATAAAACATGAAAACAGATTTTCATGCAACGAAGAACAACTAACGTGTTGTCCCTTCGAAATAACATTCAAGCGCTGCAGTAAATTTGTTCCTAACACAGCGTTGATCGAATATTCATGTAAATTTCGACGTTGTCATCCTGTCGCTGCTTACGTTCTTTTACGTAAAATATCCGAACGTCGTTTTCTCAAAAAAAAAAACTGAACTCTCATTCTGACATTCGCTGAACTTGAGATCCACGAAAACGAAAATCGCTGAGCGCGTGATCGTCGGAATCGCATCGAGAACATCGGGGCAAACGTCGTTTTTTTCGCCAGTAAGTGAGAGAAAAAAAGACAACGGTAACGGTGTACATGTCAAACAAGCGTGCAAGAATAATCGTTGAAAAAGGCGAGAAAAGGAAAAATCGTAGTTCGTACGATCGAGCCCAAGCTCATCCGAGATCCTCTTCCAAACCTTCTGTCGAAATTCCTGAAGCTTCACGGAGGAGCCCTTCACCTCGGCGCTGTATAAAACTGGATGCTGTTTTATCGCTTCGATGATCTTCAGCGAAATTTTATGCGAATCAGGCGGCATCGTCGGCACCATTTCGTCCGTTGAGAATCGCTCGAAGAAGCAAACCTTACAGCCGCCGTCAATGTTGAAAACTCGATCCTATGTTTTCGATTCGATGACCGAACGAGAGGGTCTCTCTCTCTCTCTCTGTCGCGTGAAAATGTCAGATTCGATTCACGATATATATATATATATATATATATAAAATACGAAGAGAATCTGCTTAAGATCGTGAAATAACAATCGAACCGGATCTAGTTTATTTTTTTTTTTTACTATTAATTACGAATCAGTGTAAACAGGTGAATGGAAAATCTCAAGTCATGTAGATCTGACATTACGATTAAATTTCTCTTCTACGAAAATAAAAACTGAATTATTCACTTAATCGTTGAACGGAGTTAAAGGTTGGATTTTTTTTTTCTTTTTTTTTTGGTTAATTTGAATTTTACATGTTTCTACATTGGATTTTACATTGAAAGTTTCTTTAATTGTCGAGGCAGTTAGCGTTCGTGTCGCGTCTTAGAAATCGTGCTGAAAGAAACAAAGGACCCGTAAATAAAGTGACAGTCGCCATTCTTCTGCTCGCCATCGACTGAACTTCCGTCGCGCTGTCTAACCGGAAGTCCTCGACTTCTGTTTCTCTGCAGCTTCGTGTTACACGTTAGCACGTATCCGCGTATTATCGATATTTCAGAATTTTGTCAGATTCACTTTTTTCTTTTTTTTTCTCTTTTTTCTTTTTTTTTTGCCTTTCAATGTAACATGTTAATTTCGGCGCTGTTGCCATGCCTCGATATACAGGGTGTCCCGTAACTGATGGTCCAATGGAGCAGGAGCTGATTTTTTACGCGGGAAAAAAACAAATCGAGAGGAAGAGGACGAAATTTTTTTTTCACTGAAAATCTTCGTTTTCGTGAAAATTGCGCTTGAAAATACATCAAGTATATCTGTATTTCTGATTAATCCCGGACGCGAACAGAGAAGAATAGAATAACTGGAGGATATTTTTATGGATGAAAGAGCGTGGGGTAAAATTTGTTTGCAAGATGCCTGGTCTCCGAGAGAATAGAGTTTGAAAATTTATCAAGCACGCGTTAACAAGCACAAGGCGATATTCAAAAGTTACTTTCTTGAAAATCAGGCGTTAAACGAAAAGATTTTCGTTCTACCGTTTTCACTTATTTTCGCGTCTACGTAGTATCCTCGATTATTCGGCACGGAATTAACTAAATTCAGGCATACCCGTGGAAATTTTTAAACTCTCAATTCTCTCGAAAACGAAGGTTTTAACAAAGAAAATCTTGTCCTTTTTTCCTCGACTCACGTTTTCTCACTCAGAATCATCTCCCACTCGAGATTACCACCAGTTATGGGACACCCTGTATAAAAGGATTCATACATTATTGGCATCGTATGTAATAAATTTAAAATAAACATACTGATTTTACAAATATACACGTATAAATCATAAAATTCTATAATACGAAACAAATTTGTCTCCGAAAAAAAAGAAAATTGTAAAATAATAAGCGATGATAAACGAGAGATAAAAAGAAAATTACAATTTAAAAAATTATGTCCTGTTGTATGCTTAATGTTGTTTTACGTATTGCCGTTTTTCACTTTTTAACACAATGATAGCTGTGCCTGAAAAATTAATAATTTGTGAATCTCGTGATTTCTATGATACTACAATACCATCTTGCTGTGTTTATACGGTTCATGACTGTGATACACTTAATTTTAAGCTTGGTTAAGGTAGTCTCGAGACAGACGAGAACGATATCGACAAAAATTAATATTGAATCTAAAAGAATCTAAAGAAAAAGGAATGGCACAATTACCTTCACCATTCATTAGCCATACTAGGAAAGTATGTAGTCTTTACAAACGTGCTTTACGCGCGATAGAAGATACGAATATTAAAAGACACGAATATAGGTAAAAAGAAATGTTTCAACCAAATCTAACTGTGTATAATTATTATTTATTAAGTGAGCAAAAATTTTATTCGATGTTGATGAGCTTTTACTTTGATCGACGCTTGTTTGAAATAATTTTATTTCTTTGTTACTTGTTTTGTTATATAATCATTGTTTTATTATGTATCATTGATGTATTGATAAATTATTATTTATACTAACTGATTAGCTATTAGGTCTTATAAATTTATATTTGCTGAACTTTTTTGAATATTTTATAATGTCTTTTTTTTTGTTATGTATATTTAATTAAAATTTTCTACAAGTATTCTATAATTGTCTTTTTTTTTTATTATATATGTTTAACTGTTCATTCAAAGTTCTGTTATTTTGTTGTGCATATAATAGTTGCGTATAGCAATGGTAATAATTAATGTTTACGCTAACTAATAAGTTGCCGACTATCTGATAAATTTGTATTCTGAACCTCTTTCAAAATATTTTACAATCACCTTTTTTTTTATCATATACATGTGACCATTTACTTCAAGGTTTAATATTTAATTATTGAAATGTTGTAATATTGTATTAAAAGAATTTTAGAGATATTTATCAATATGTATTGCTTTAATCTAGATACAATGCAGTTTTATTAAGACAACGTTTCGAAGAAAATCGAAATATAAAAGATCTTCGCGTTGCTAAAGAATTATTGTTGGCTGCGGAGGAAGAATTATTCCAAAACAAACATCCTGATCCATCAGTATTCCCTGACAGTCCAGGCGGGATAACTCATGGACGTTATGCCGTGTCACCAGATTCTGTAATGGATTTCTGGGATCCAATTGAAAAAGCTAGGTATCCAAAATATTTTGCACAAAGAGAGAAACTTAAGGAAGAATATGTAAAATTATATGAAAAATTGTATGCCAATCCTCCTGAAAAAACTGAAAAACCCACCTAAGTGATTCGACTAAAGCGCATTGTTTATGTGGATATAGTGAAAATAAAGTTGCTTGCTACGTGTATTGATTTTGTTATTTCATAACGGCTAAGAATGGAAATGGCGTATATATTTTAAACAGTCTTTGGAACATTTCGCACATTTAAATCTGAAATGGTAACATTTATGAAGTTGATTGTTATAAATCTCAGTGGGAATAAATTCGACAGCAATAATAAAATTTAGACATAATTTAGTTAGAGGCCTTGTGTAGTTTTGTGAAATATCTGTGGCAAAGTGTTTGATAATTGATGTTAAACATAAATGAAGTGAAACAAAATGTACAGTAGTATGTGTTTAGTTCTCAAATGTGCTTCAATTCATTTTATTATTAATTTTTCTATTAATATTGTTAGTAATTCCATGATATCTTTAAAAGATAAAGTATCTTGTTTATGTGTGTTGATTTTATTGTTACAGTTTTATTGTTATAGGTCATAGTTAGTTTAACGATGTTCTGATAGAGAGCGCAGCTTTGTAATTGAGCCAAATGTAGACTTGCAGATCTGCTAGTATTTTATTCTGTGATGAACATTGTAAACCGCGTAATATGTGTATACATTTTTTAGGTTTCGATAAATGTTACTCGTTATTTATCATTTTTATTTAATGTTGTTGAAAGAATGGCTAACTTAGAGGTATATAAAGAACAATTGCAAAAGATTCGTCAATACGCACGGGAAAATGGTATTGCGGGAAATGAGGTTGATAAAGCTTTACAGAATTCCTTTCGTATTCTCGAAAAGAAACAGAAGAAAGTTAATCTTTGTTTCATTGCAAAAAGTATGGTTGTAATATTATTTATAATAATTATATGCTTTATATCCTTTGACAAAAAGTTTTTAGTAGCGATGTTGATGAGGAATTTGCAGAATTCCATCTATCCGGGCTTAAAATTACTTAGAAAAATCGCTGTGCCGGTAATTCAACATTATCCTTCTTTATCTGGTATGTTGATTTACGTGACATAAAATTTTTCTTGTATAAAAAATTCCTTATACGACTGTAGAATTATATGTATAATGTAAATTATTAAAGAATTATATATGTAATAAAAATATATGTATTTAAATGTAAAAGATCAGCAGTTACTATTTAAATCTCACATTATGATAACGACAACAATTGATCTCGATAATGCTTTTTAGTTTTATTAAAATTTTATATTGTTTTTATTTTACGTTTTATCTTACAATTATTTTATAGAATTATACGACGAATGGTGCATACTAGAAAATCCATATTTTTATGTAAATGATATGGATTGCGGACCCTGTAGCGTTGTAAATTTCATACCTGACTTAACTGGTCATCATATATCTAGATCATTTAATCTTGGAATTCCTTATATAAAAACGGAAAATTCTTCGGATGTTCATATGAAAGATATACAAGAATTATTTTGGCAAAATTCAGAAGTATTTAAAACAGATGCTATGAAAGTATTCTCTAACAATAAAACTTACAGGTACCATATATATATATGCATAAGCAAAAATATTAAAGAGCTTAAATAAAAATTTTAAGCAAAAGATATATCATTTTTAGAAATATTCAAGATGTTATGGAAAAAAACATGGATTCAAATCTTTCTAAAAATTTATATAATCATGTTACATGGAGAATTAATCGCATGGCAGCAGGAAGAATTTTAAGAAAATTATTCCCAAAACCTATTGATATACCAAATTGGTGGGAACAAAGTACAGAAAAATTTATTTTTTTTGATGAATCGAAATCACCGCCTTACTCTTTAGTATGTAAGATGTTATCTTTTGGTCTGCATGAAATATTGCTTTATAAAAAATATTAATTATTATGTATATGTACAAAAGGTTCCTGCAAAAAAATACTGTAATACTTGAATATATGTATACATTATTAGTTTAAAAATAATGTTACATTAGAAATAATTATTTTGTTTATGAAATAACTTTTTTAATCAATACTATTTTCAAAACTTTAGCCAAATCCTGAATGTAGTAATATAATGATAAGATGTACAACTGGTACAAGGTTGATAAAAATGATAGCAAGCTCAGAATGTAGTGCATCTTGTGAATCCTTTACAGTGTTATTATCTGCTGGAAAAACTTGTAAGTATGTTAATATATAATCATTTAAAGAAGATATAATTAATTTAAGTTTGATTATTTAAACTATTTACTTTATTCTCGATATAACATTAACAAACGTTTATTTACATTTGATTTAAATAAATGTTTTGAATATTACATACGTGATAATTAATATTGTTTAAATATTTGATTACCAGAATCATATTTCTTTTTAGTATGGTATAACTGGTGGTATTGGCGACCAGTCAGCCTTCCAGCTTTAAATTCAACTAGTATTACCATTAGTTATATGACTTCATTCTGTTGAATTATTTTTTGAGGTAACTGAATTAATTTTATATAATTAAGTTTTCTACTAAAAAAATTTCTGTACACTAGTAGTAGTTGTTTTTATTACTATTCCTTCTCCTCAAACAGTATCTTAAATAATTGATTTTATGAAAAATTTCATAAATGAAGCAATACATTAATATTTATAAAATAACAGTTTAAATTTGTGCTCATTTTGTAAAATTGTAATAAATGCTTGATATTGTAGTACAAAAGAAAGAAACATATCAAATGCACAATATATGACACAAGTTAAATTACAATTAGAGAAAAGTAAGAAATCTAATATAGTACATATTTATGATTTTGACATAACAGTGTACATAATATCATATATAAAATTTTATTCATTGGAAATGAGTTTTTTAAAAAACTGATTTAGTTTAAATTAAATATATTTTTTTAAATAAATAAATTTTTGTTTAAAATTCTTCTCTAAAGTTTAATCATACTTTTGTTGTACTTTTTGTTTAAATATAATAGGCACTAATGGTAATATAGCACATATACATAATACTATAATACTATTCCATGACCATGCATCAGTAGATGACGTTAAATTTTGCAATGTTTTACCTGCTTGAATGGCAATAAAAGATGGTGGAGCAACTCCAAAGAAAGTGCCTAGAGCAAATGGTGCAAGAGGAACTCCAATTACAGGACTGGCTAAATTTATAAACCAATTTGGGAGTAATGGAGTTATTCGAAGAAATAGCATGTAATTGAAAAGATTATTTTCGTTCTTCTTTACTGTTAACGACCATTTTCTTGCTTTTTCTGGGAAATATTTAAAAAGTAATTTACGTCCCAAAAGTGATGAAAGAAAATAGCAAAGTGATGCTCCTACTGCACTGCAGGTGCATACTAATAACCAGGCTAAGGGAAAGGGGAAAAGAAAACCAGAAAGGATTGAAAGGAAAATAGAACCTGGAATAGCAAATGTTTGTAAACTAAACTTATGTTAAGGGCTCTTCTAAATTGTACTATTAAATTGCACGTCAACTGTATGTTAATATTTGAAGATAAATGTATATATTATATATGAAAAATAGAATATAATCTAGGTAAATACGAAATGGTATGTTTTTAAAGTCTATAAATTGTTTTGAAATTAAAAAAATTTAGTATTAAAGGATACAAAATATATGTAATAAACAATCCAGCGAGCACTTGAAAATAATAAAGATCTTTATATCGTCCAAGAAGTTTACCTAAATTTTTAGCTTCTTCAATATGTAATGGTAATTTCATATGTTGTCGTTCATCTCTGAAATATAATAGATTCAAATATCTCTTTATATGAATTTATTATAATCTTTTCTTACTCTGTAAGTTCCGGAAAAGTAGTATAAACATAAAGTAACGCTGATAATGAGGTAATAAAGATCACACCAACTGTTAAGATTGATTGCTTCGCTGATACCCCCTCGGGGGAATCTGAAAATATATTAAAAATTTTATTAACGCATACAAACCAAGACTTTTTGATTATATTAAATTAAATTAAAATATTCATCAAAGTTTTTACAATACATTTTACATAATTTTTGGAATTCAAATACAGTAAAGCACGAGTAAAATAGTTATATCTATTTAATGATAAAAAAAATAGCAATTATTAATTTAAAAATTAGACTGAATTGTCGTTTAAGATTTTCTTTGAAATCACATAAAATTATATTCATATTGAGACGGTACAAAAATTACATAAAATCGTATAAAATTACATTAATTTACATTAATAAAGTACTATTGTATAAAATTTACTGTATACATTACATAAAATATTATACATTAATAATTTAAAAATTATAAATAATAATTTACTTTATGTGTATTATGAACGTTCAATTTTTAAGGTTAGAATTTTCTTAATTTCATTTCCACGTTATATATTAAATACTGGATTTTATATTAATAAAACAAATTGGAAAATTAAATATATCAGCAGCCTGAAATTTCAATATTTATGACAATTATTAATTTGACTATTAAACAGAATTCTATTAACATTCAGCATTTAAACTTTGAACCTGTTTTCAACAAACTGAAGTAACAAGTCAGAAGTTATTTAAAGGAAAATCAATATCTAGTTTTATTATTAAAAGATCATATTCTAAAATATTATCCTACCGATGCTTTGCTTCGTTCTAGTTTCTGTTTTCATAACTAGATTGTTACTGTTTTCTTCGAAGTGAATTGCTCAACAATTCAAGATGGCGCGAAAGTAGAAGACTGTCCTTTTTTTCTTACAGTCGAGTTGAACGAATTAATATTTTTCTGTAATTATTCTGTAAAAAAGTTTAACAGTACTTCACTAACTTAACGTATTCCTTATTCGCTAAACGCAAGTTCAAATTATTTATGTAAATATATACTTACATATAGATATAGATAAACTTGAATGAAATTTCACAACTCGATAAATGAATTAAAATTTTTACTACTATAACTTCAGGTTTGTTACGTTTTTCTTATACTTATTATATTATCTATGTCTTACCATTACACGATTTAGATAAATATTTATTTTGACAAATTTTGAAGATTTCGAATCAGCTAAATATATATATATATATATATATATATATATAAAAAGGAAGAATCTGCACGAACCTTACGTAATAATATTCGAAAATTCTTTTTAAATCGAACTGTTAAAATTATTGTAGAATTTCATTGCATCTCTGTATTATATTTAAATTAATATACATATACAATAATTGTAGAATGTCATCGTCTGTTTCAAACCATAATACTCAATTCGTTTTATACGTTTTACAACGTATTAAGAGAAATGTATTGAAATTTCAATTTAATTTCAATACGTCTCGTTATATCTGATACATCTGATACGTAAAACAGACCAATTGTCATTAGCAGAAAATCGTGTGCTTAAATGTAGCGAAACATTACTGTTCTTTCGCTAGTTGTTTGCACTGCCAACAATAGGTGGCGACGTTCGAAGCCATCGCTATTTCCTTTCTCTTCCTTCTTATTTTACCGCGTGGCTCATCTGTCTTCTTTCATCTTGCTCCACGTATGCGCGTCTCTTTCCTTCCAGTGTCTCCCTCCTTTTCGCAAACGTGTTCTCTTCGCAAGGGAGGATCGTGGGCGGAAATTAGAATAACCAGTCTAGTCAGTTGTACTGTGGTTGGCGGCCGGTGCGCGTCTAACCCGCAAGAAGCGGAGGTCTCTTTTCTTTTCTCTCGTTTCTTCTTTTATTCGAAATACCGCCTTTCCCCCCGTTCGTGTTTCCAACATGTGGAAAAGAGATTTTCGTTGAAATCGCCCGCTCTTAAAGAGACGCTCGAGTCTCGTAAAGCTTAACGTCTGGATCGTTATCGTCATTCGTTTGAATTCGTTCGAATGGGAAGTTCAATGATTTCTCGTGTACCCTGGATATTTCGTTGGTTTCTCTTCCGGTGATCGATCTTGGACACATCGATTGGATTACGTCATGACAGGCCTGCATCTATCGAAGGCAGCGTATGTATTAATTATTACCGTAGGGATTCTTTTTTTCGTGCAAACTCGCTGTCAGCGTGTATTCGACGAAATTATTTTCACTTCACACAGGCTTTTATTTCGCTGTGTTTGTTAAACGTTGTCTACTGTTGTACTACTTTCCGTTTGCAAGACTTTAAACATACAGTCTCATTCATTCGACGATAATTTATTCAACATTCGAAGTACAGACGGAGTATAATCGTCAATTCATGCGTGTACACGCGTACACGTATATTTATTTAGTTGCATTGTACGATGCAAGTGTCAGCAAGTTTAACTTATCGGTGAAATTATAATTGTAAGAAAGAGAAAAAGTTAGATTTAAAAGTGTTGAAGATCTGAAAGGTTCGAACGTTTAATTAGAAATATATTTAATTAGATAACATGTGAAAATGTGGAATATAACGAAATTGACTTTTACGCGTGTGTTCAATGACACAGCAAACGTATAAAATATTAATGAGACTTATGAATGATAGTATAATATGTGTTAATCGCTGTTATTAACACTTTACCGACCGGTAGCCTATTAATCGGCTCCTATTTACCGCTATCGGTCGGTAAAGTGTCGAT
>WIUT01001395.1:0-30619 GCA_010645135.1 Tetragonula clypearis | reverse complement strand
TATATATATATCCTCGTGTACCTGTGTGTGGACGCTTCTCTCCGCTTCTTGAGCCGACTGTGCCACGACGACGACTACGACGAAGACGACTCCGTGGCCGAATCCGTGCAACCGGAGAATTCTTAAGATTTACTCCCGTCTTCGTTTCTAGTACACCCCCACCCTGTCTCGATGCTTCTAATTAAGCCGGCTACGCGATAATAACAATTATCCGGAGCACGAACTTTCAGCGCGATGTTCCACGATAGCTCCTGCTAAAAGGTACCTCACGACACATAGCAGTACATACTTTGCTCTGTCTCTCTTTCTCTCTGTCGCACCAGAAGTTTCGTCGCGTCACATGTTATTTGAAGATTCTAGGCGGCATTAAGCGACTTAGCTTTCGAGCGAGCCACGCTTTTTGAATTGGTTCAAAAGGCCTCTGTGCCTCGGCTTGATTTATTCTGCCAACGACTTGACTTCTTCATCCCGCATAATTGGAAGTTAGCTTGTCGTCGGACATTTGCACCGAGGATTTTTGTTCCGTTTTTTTATAGAGTACATGTCGAGGGTATTCCATACAAATATATTCATTTTATTTTATCGGACCGTTTGCCTTCGAAAGTGTTTCATCGAATTTGTCCATTTTCTTTCGTCTCGAGATTTACCGTGAGATGTACACGTGTTTCTGCAATTATGTGTCCATTTAGCAACGAATTTTCAAAGAACCAAATTTTCCAGATGTAAATTGTAAATTGCTCGTGAATAAGAAGTTCACGTCCCTTGGTTCTTCTCTGATCCCTTTTGAAAGTGAAATCTTCAGTTTCAGATCACAGTGAGCAACTAATTTCACATGTTACTTTATAACAACTGAACTCAGTTTTTGAATGATAAGTTCAATTCTGAATAGATCTAAAGTACTGGATGATCTGCTACACTGCCATATAGATGTGACACTTTACCTTTCATGGTTAAAATTTCAAGAAGAAAGGAATTACGGTACAGTTTGGAATCTGAGAACTAATGATCGTTACGAATAAATTATTTGGTATTTCGGCAATGTAATAGAATAGTGAAGCAATATGTAGAAATTCGTAACAAAATTTGCAAACTTTTATACGTGAAATGATATTATTAATATATTGGGCATCTCTTATAGTGATTGATTAATTTCTTTTCTTGTTTCATTTCCTTCTGTATAATATCATTGTAGGGATTTCTTAATATTTAATAAGATCAATTGAGCATTATCGTTATAGTAGTGTGTTTAATATCTTGCGGCATTGGTATACGTATCTGACGCGCTATTTTTCTGCTTATACTACTTACCGCAGTGCTTGGATATATTTCTACATGTTTATTCAAGTTTGAAACACAACTTTTCAAATTTTTGCGCCAACGTCGGTTTGAAAGTAAACTTTAGACTACGTAGAAATATAATACAACATGGTGCTACTGTAAATTATAGTTTAATTAAAATATCAATTAATTGCAAGTCAAACTTGTGTATTTGAGTTATACAGTTATTAAAAAGACGACGTTTAGATGCTGATGATTTGAAGAGATAATTATTTTTGCGAAATCACTTCGACTATAGTCATCCCATACCGTTTGCATCAAAATTTAAGAAAATGAATAATACTGTATTGCAATTAAATAATTGTACAATGATGTTATCACACTGAAGAATTAAATACGACCAAGAATCTATAAATTCAATATATTAACAATTATATTAAAAAGCTTCGCTATCTTCGATTGGTGAAAAGTATTAAAAGTAGACAATGTCCCGAGACTTTTGTTCTACTGTATGCATACTATGATATATCTCAAAGAAACGAATCTCCAGCCACAACTTAGGGAACCAACTACTCAGAACGAACAAACCTCAGAAATAAAACCTCAGAGCACAAACGTTACGAACGCTCGTATTTCGCATTGGGTCGTTAAATTCGAAATTCAATTCGAACAACATTATTCCACAGAAGTATGACGATATTCTACGCAGTGAACCAGCGAATCGAAGAAACAATAGTAGAAACTATAGTAAGTTATTGAAACGACATGCCAAATAGTCGAGACAATAGTTAGGTAGTATGAATCACTTCGTGTCGAATTTTCGTTTCCTGTCGAACGAAGCTTGTGATGTTTATTCATACAAAATGCGTGGCTTGTTTGGCAGACATCGCGTTACACTGAAAGCCTTCCCTTTTATCGATTATACACGTCAGAAATTCAACTGACATCATCGTACTCCCTATACGCTTAGGAAACGACGATGAATATGTCGATTTTATAATTGCAACATGGACGTAAGGAATAAATGGTCGAATGTGTGCAAATGCAATGGTGCTTTAACGTTCATGGAAACATTATTGATCATGCTCTTTCAACTCGTTCGAAATTATTTACACGGCGGCGTATAGTCTCTCTAATGTTCCAACATTAGATATTTGAATATCGATTGACAATATTATTGATACTGTAATTGTAGCTCGGTGTAGCTATTGCAATACCGACACAATCACTGCAGTGATAGGGTTGTAATCACTTAGTATCCTCTCCGAGTGTTAACTTGATACCTCTGACGCTGTTAACATTACTAGTTCTAGTCGTATCGAATCCACTTTTCGTGCGGATACTCACGACGACGTAATTTGAGTGTACAATCAGTTGTATTTGTAAATGAATATGATTTGTAAACAAATGTAGAATACATGTATGTTTGAGAACAATAGACTTTCTACTGTTACGTGGTAGAATAATTTAACTAGATCATTATAATAATTTAACTAGAATATTCACTTTAAGTTTATAATAATTTAACTAGAACGTTCACTGTAAGAACAATTTCAGTATAACGTTGTAACAAACGTCACTGTGATAATATGGTGGAAATTTGTAAATGTTTTATGTTTGTATTATTACATAGTAGAACAACTTGAGACGAGTGTAATTGTAGAATAAATGCGTGCAAAGGAAATATTTGAGAGTAATATTTGTAAATGTTCCTTCGCTCCATGTCAATCAATATATAATAGAATAATTTAAAGAAATTGAAATATTTCATGTACGACAAATTGTGTAACAACAGATTAAATACGGTGGCGTTGGAAATTCGTGAATATAAAAATTTGCATTTTTCCGCGATTACGTATGGAAGCAACTTAGAAGAAGGAAAGAGTTCTATAACAATGGATTAATCGCGGAATAAACAATCGTGCATAGTAACCGTAATTGAATTTATCATCTTACTATTATACGCTGAAATAACCAAAGATGCCGAAATATTCGGCGAGCAATTGCAGAAACGACGAAACGAGTAAGAATTAAAGCTAAAGCGAATGAAAATGTACGCACAATCATTCGTAGATCGAATTGTGAGACTAATGTTCAACGAAAAGGAAAATCTACCATAAAAATTCGCCTCGTACGAGAAAAAACCGAGTCGAATTTGGACACCTGCACTGTCGAGAAATCGAAACGACTCTGCCGACGGGGAGAAAGAAAACGTATCGAAAAGGGGATGGACACGGTCGTTTTGTCCACACTGTGTGGGAAATAGGAAGCAACGTCGTAATATTTATGCGCTTTATGTCTGGTGCCGTGTCAGCTCACCGTCCCGTGTCAGTATAATCGCCGGGAGAAATCATAGTACTTTCGCCCGGTGCCGCTGGTTTTGCTCACAGAGATGAAAGAACGCACCAGGACAAAAGCACCGTAGCAACTGGCAATTTCGAGGTAGCGTTACGCAATTTACTGCCTTTTCTCCCTAGAAAAGTTCCAGCTAAATAAGAGAGAGCCAAGGTCTTATTAGGAGATGATGGGGAGTTGGGGAGGGGTGGACGATGTTATGCCGTTCCGCCATTGCTCTTGGGAAACAACACGCTTCCCCTTAAGTTAAAGGAACAGAGAGACGCCAGAAGAACGCCCCATGGTGGATGGAAGTAGTTTGTCAACTCTCCGGGCTTGTTCCTAGCCTCCCCCCACCTCTACCCGCCAAGGCGAACCTAATTAAAGTCGTGCACTTTTCTTTCATTACCCCCCCCCATCCCGGTTGTTCCACGCTGCCCTTAAATTCAACATTCAAGCCAGCTTGCTTGAAATTACTGCAAATGATCCGTGGGATATCTCACTTGGCAGCCGGCCGGAAATATGCCGGTTAATGAAAATTACTTGGGATTATATGCGCACGGTTTACTCGTGTTCGCGAGTTACAGCCGGAGTTGCTGGATGCAACTTAAGTATCAGCGATTAAATGGAATAGCTGCTGTGCCCCGATCGTTCTTCGGGCCCGAAGCCCCACGGCTTCCGACTTGTTTCACCGGGTCTCGGATGAATCTCCACGGAAACTCGAACTATCAATTATTTCGTTGAGAGTGAATATTCGCTGCGGAGTATCGCGCGTTGTAAACTTTGGCTTACAATTCGTCTCGGAGGGCGCGAACGTTGCTCGAACGTACAGTGCGTACAGCAGTTCGTGCGGTAGATGTTTTCGCGACCAAGTGGAACAACCACGGCATTAATCGGCCTTCGTGTTTTAACACGAAGACTTACCGATTTCTCAACTCTCAACAATCGGAAAGTGATCTTCTGTGGAATTCAAATCTGTCGATCAGTGGATACGAAGATTCAAAGGTGAATTACTATTTTACAATTACCGGACGAAACCGCGCGAAATTGTGTAAAACGAGATATCGTGGTTAATTTTCCGTGGGTGACACGTTCGAAAATTCGGTCGTCAGAAAAATCACTGACACGTTCCACGATCATTCCTTTCTTTTGTTAGCACACGTATATACGTGTAAATCATAAATGAACGTACGTTTACTGGTTATACATACGCATAGAAGAAACCAAACAAATAATCATTAGTTCTGTATTATTATATTCATTTAGCTTTCTGCGTAATGTTTTGTTTCAACTATACGTACATTATTTCTTCGATAACTATTCCCATAGAAACCGGTTAAACAACGGCCTGCTTTGCCAATTACTTTACTTAAAACCGAGTGGGTACTTTGCGAAGAATTAATAAAAACCAATATCCTACATTATATTATTATTTAAATTCAATTTCAATGTAGGTGTGCGTAGACGCCGGATGAAACGAGTCCGCCGGGAACTTTCGCAGAACGGTCCGATTCTTTTTTTCAATTAATACTTCCATCTCCCGGTGGAATTTAATCACAGGAAATCGATTGAAACATCCGGCTTTTTAGCAGCAACCCTTCAACGTCGATCACTCACCGGTCAGGATGTTCGCGACCGAGGAAAGGGTCGTCCCTCCGGCCATTTCCCTGGTGTAACGTTTGTCCGCACACTTCGAAAAGCTTTGAATTTACGTACATAAATTCGAATCACTTCGCTCGAAATTCGAAGCTTGGAATTCTCGAAATGTTCCACAAATTGAATCCTCTGGATATTTTTGGAACTATTCGAGTGTTCAATATTACTATATGTAATATAATATATTAGTATATATTGTATTACTGTATTACTATAATATGACTATATATTATAATTTTACTACATTACTATATATTAATATATTACTATAATATATCTGAAAGTGTAATACTGATTAGAAAGGCGTAACAAATTCGAGACACTGATCTTTAAATGCATGTCTCCCGATATAGTTTGATATTTAGTATAATAATTATAATAATCTGATGAGCGAAGTCAATTATTTCACGTAGTTGATTGCAAGATTATTAATACGGATGGAGCTCGTCTTAATATAATTCTATATTAGCTCGTAAGATTTTGAATGTTCATCAGTAAGTGAACATTCAGTGCATTTGCTCTGTATTTATTTCAATTGCACAGAATTTGTACAAGTGTCGAAAGAAAATGTACAAAACAGAGATATATTTCAATTCTTTCTGTCCTATTTGATACCTCTTGTCTCTCGACGATTAGATGAAGATCTGATTAGCGAGACGAATCGATTTGCAGTTATGAAATTGTACAAATATTATTTATATATTCGCCACACGTAGCACAACGTCTTTTTCATCATGCTTCAAAAGATGAGACTGAGTTTTTTCTTATCTTGACCTGTAGAACACATGAGAGAATGTTTGGTCAGAAAGCCAGAGATACAAAATACCCAAAATACAATGTAGTCTCAAGATTATTGTGCGTTGTTACGTTTTTACTTCTAATAGATGCCTGTTTGCGTGAACGAAGAAGTATGAACGTGACGTGAAAAGCACAGCGTTGGCATTGAGCGTTTCTCTTTTTGAAAAGAGGAAAATCGTGCGAGTGAGAAACAGAGTCTGCAGAGGGTCGAAGAAGAGCGTAAGAGTGATCATGTTGTGTTGCATAAAAATTAATTGTGTCGTTTGAGTTTACTCGAATTATTGTTGTCTCTATTGTCTATCTTGTATTTATTATTCCGTTTTCTTTGTTATTTAATATAATGAATCATTTGAATTATATCACTACTATAATGCTGTCAATAATATTTGATAAAAAAACGATTCCATCGGGATTCCATTTATCGTATTCTGACAAAAATATTCACCGACGACTCGTCAAACTCAATCAACCCGTGCCTCGACAGCCGAGACTTTCAAAACGATCCGCGACGATCGCGTGCTGAAAGGAGAAAAGTCGAGGCTTTTTCCTACAGGATTTGAGCTTCGAGCGATACTCGAACTGTCTCAGAGAGCCCATCACCGCCCGATACACGATACGTCTCATCCCTCTCATCAACTTCGATAGAGGTTTCCGCTCGCGCCTGAGAATCGTTCCGCAGCACCCGGAAGTTTCTGGCTCTCCGGTGAATTAACAACAACGCTTGGTCCGCTCCACTTGAACAGTCGTGTAATCTCACGTATAGGCTCTGTCCCTTCCATAAACGTGCACGAGCATTGTCGGTTGCACACGAATGCCTGGCTACCCGGTGGTTACGGTAATGAAATTGCTACGCTACCCCCCTACAGCTGATATTATTCCGCTTGCAACCAGGAACACCGGCCATTGCGTCGGTTGGTTTAGGGACTAGCCGAGTGATATTTCGAGAAGTTTCCTCCCAGCTATTCGCGAGCTCGCTACCATTAAGCACGTATATTGCTCGCTCTCTGTACCTGGCCGAGGGGATAGCGTTGCATCGTGCGCGAGGAAAGATGCCTCTGCTGCTTTTCCTCTTCGTCCTTTTCGCCATCCAAACTCCCCTCGTCGCAACCACCATCGTCCCCTCCCCTCTTCCGGCTGTTCTCTCTCTTTCTCTCTCTCTCTCTCTTACACACACACACTCACTGCTCCGATCGAGTGTCGTTAACCGCGAATTAATGCAAAAGCAACGACCGTTGTTTCTTTTCTCTCTTCTTCTCCTGGTTTTTACTCGCACCCAGTGTTTCATCCGCAGGTTTGTATATATATATATATATATACCTGGGTTACACTATTTTCCGCGTGGGATGAAGGGAGGGAATAATTGATATATATCTTGTTGCTCAATGGAGTTCGATTCTACCCCTAGCCAATCGTGATTCCTTCCTTCTTTCTCTCTGTTTCACTCACAAAAGCTTCTGTCGATGAATTTTGTAAATATATAATGTACTATACGTTGTAACATAATAACACTGTGATGACAACAATGCTAAATTAGATTAGTTCACTCTTCCATTGTACATTTATATTATATATTTATTATATATATTTAATTATACATTATATCTTTTTATTATTAAAAATCATTTATCGTTATATATTATATATTTATTACATTTGTCACGCGTACAATGTGAATCCACGTGATTTTACTTAAAACGTGCCGAGCCACTGAGAAAGTTCATTAATATACGAACAACTGAAGCACAACGCAACGATTTCCCCGATTCCACTTTTTTCCCAGGTTTGATTTATGCTCGGGACACGATGGGGCGATGTTTGCTCGAGCTCCTGGGAAAATCCGGGAAACGAGTCGAGTAATAACGAAGTATCGCGTATCGTATGAAACGGTAAATGGTCGTGATACAGGATCGCAAGGTATAAATTACAGTGAAATTTGTAAATGAATCATTTACAGTACGGAAGTATGAGGATAACCCCGAGGCATAACCCGTGCAGTGAACATTCCTGTTTTCTGTACCGGTGCAGTCAATATTTGCATAGCAAACGTTGAGCAATGAATTCGTGCAGTCTCTGTGAAATGACATTTTATGTTGTGTTTACGTTTCTATTATTTATTTCGCACACTATCAGCTGAATGCGATACTGTTATATACAACGCTGGCGGCAAACACTGGCCCGCTCCGAGTATTTTTAACAAATAAGAACGCTTTTGGGCGATGGAATTTGGAAAACTCGGGGAGAGAAAGTGGGGGATCTGATTAAATTCGAGTTATATTGAAATTGATAGTGATACTCGTTGTCTTTTGTATTATCGGTGTTTTCGTTAATGCTCTCTGAAGTTTGTTCAAATATCTTTCTTCATATGTTTGACAATTTCTAGGAAAATTTTCTACGAAATGTAATTCAAGAGATTTTCACTCGAATATGTTATATTCAACAAAGTTGTTAAATCGTTTTTGAAATACTGCAAATCACGATTCAAAATTTCAATCGTAACAATCGATCTGTTACCGTCTGAATAATCAATTGACGATAGTAATATTCGATTTAATTTACGTAGAAAATATGCCAATAAGTAGCAGCTTTCAGTGATTTTTCATAATTTTGCCATTTACGTTGCATCAATTTATACAAAGAAATAATGAAAATTCTAATTTCTCATGTTCAGTTCCAGTGTCACGGCAGATTCTTCAGGTATCTCGATTTTTAAAAAGTCGCGGCTCTTAAAAATTTCAGCGGATCGAAGAGCGTTCTTTTCAACTTGTGTACTGCACAAAGACTAAGCTTTCATCGTAAGCCATGATCGCGATAAAGATATGAATATTGGACCGTTCATGGAATTTTCACGACGGAGACGAAAGATAAATAACTGACAGCTCGATATAAGATTGTCCCACACTCACTTCTCTCTCTCTGATTTTCTTACTGTATCGATCGAACGAATAACAGGTGTATTTAAAAAAGAAAAAAAAAGAAAGACAGACATGATTGAGTCTTGAGAAGGAAAAATAATTCTTTTGTTGTTCGTTGAAGAGAATCTAACGAAAGTACAGTATCGAATATTCCAAAAACGGAAAATCGTTTCTCGGAAAAATTAACAATTTGTTGTTCGTTTAAAGCTGAGACTTGACAAAGATAAGAAATGAATTCAGATGTCTCAACAATTTATCACTCGTTTTGAATCGAAAACTCGCTGAAAGTGCTTGAACAAAGTGCAATTGCAAACTCCTCGAGAAATAGAAAAGGATTCCAGATATTTCGATAATTTATCGCCCGTTATAACGGGAGTGGCAATAATATTTTAACTGCATAACGTAACGTTTAACCTGCCGCGATCTTAAATTCATACCTCTCTCTCTCTCTCTCTCTCTCTCTCTCTCTCTCGAGTAAGTGCACTTTTTTGCTGCGCTGCAAGTAAAGGGAATATTTTAGGCAATAAAGTTTAAAGGGGACAAGCCGTTTAACGAGCGAAAGAAAAGAAGTAGATGGTGTGCAGGAGCAAGAGAATAGCGTAAGCAATAATGTACAAGGACGTAAAGTGAAGGAGTTAAACGGGGACAGCTCAAAAGTTAGTACTGAGGGAGAGGGAAAAATTAGAAACTGTCGAGTACCTCTCGCTGTTTCCTGAAACGATCCGCCGTACTTGTTATAGCAACTACGCTTGTAACTTACACCTTCGAACGAAAGAAGAATTCAGAAGCGACTGACTTCCGGTAAGGATGTGAACGATTTCTTCTCCGAATAAAGTGAATTTAAAGCGTATGAACGTAAACATTTTATCGATAAAAATTACCTAACGTCACCTCTTGCTTCACACACGGATTGAAAATAAAATATTTTTCTCTTATTTTCACGTAACTTAAGCCAACAAATTCCAGAATATGATGAATATTGTTGTTTGATGTTCAAATTATATTGCTCCTTTGCTGTATTAAATACACAATTCAGTTAGAAAATTAGAAAATTACAGTATTAAATATAATTAATTAATTGAACAAAATGTTAATGACAATAGTGTTAAATGTACGAACATAATGTTAATTGACAATTTTGTTAAATACACTGTTCAATTAGAAAGTTAGAAAACTACATTATTAGATATAATTAAATACACGAACATAATGTTAAATTAATTTTCGCTGATTTACATTCGAAAGCATTGACACACCAGCGGACGATATGATGCTTGAATTTAAGCAGAGAATATGCTCGTAAAATCTTTGCGCCTTAGAAAAACAATATCTTACCTATTCGTTCAACAACGAAGTTAAATTTAATCGTAATTAGTCTGGAATCTAAATAAAGCATTGATCGAAAGTAATTTCTGAAATTTCCACTTGTATCGGATTAGGACACCAAGGCTCGAAGACTTCCGACTCTTAAGATTTCTCACATGTTTTATACAGTGAATATCATACTTTCGCTCGGGCGTTAACTATCCGCGATAATGAAAAGTTCAATCGACTATATACCTGGAAAATAGTTTCTCAATTAACTTAGCTACATTGGAAGAAAGGCAGACCGTCGGTGAAGTCTTCTAATATTTTTTTCACCTGGAATAACAGGCGGCTGGTATTTACAAGTTAAAAAACGACAGGAATACATTACAAGCTGTAAAGCGGGAAAACATTTTTTCCGTAAAAACAGAACTCCATACGCTGGAGTGAAAAACTCGCATTACGTTTGCAGCGACGCGACGCGTTTCCATTCGTATTTATAAAATGACGGGGAAAAATAAAAATAAGAGACTTTTAGGAACGGGCGTAAATAAAAACTATATCTGATTTAACTATATATCCACCATACTCTTCGCCCAACATAAACAATGCACTCGCCGCACGTGCATTGAGAAAATTCTACTTAATGCGAGTGAATCCTTGATCATTTGTATCCTTGATCATGGTTTGTGCACTTACGTGTTTCGAAGTAATGAAATTAATAGCTTTGTAAAGGATTGTCGAAACATTTCGACAAGAAATCAGGAATCAAACGAGGATCTTTTTCGTGAAACTGAATTTTCGATGATAGAAATACTTTCGAGAAAACATTTGCTCCGTTCTTACTGTTCGAGATCTTCTAATCCTTGAAAATGTCGAAGAATTCAGGACAAATGATCTTCCCGCATTAGAGATTTTCTGCGTTTGTGATAACAGACAAATACAATACAAATACATGCAAATACGTACTGCTCAATTCCAATATTGATAAATATTGATATACATTGATACATCACACACACCGTATATATTGATATACATTGATACACCGTATACATTATACATATTGATATACAATGATATACAATGATACATCATATACATTGATATACAATGATATATCGTATATATTGATATACATTTATATATCATATATATCGATATACATTGATATATCATATATATTGGAATATTATATTATATATATTGATATATATTTATATAATGATATATATTGTCATAACAACTAAATTGAATAAATGTTAATAATTTAAAATGAATCAAACGAGTATATACATTATTCAAGGTATTTTATAGTACCAGGTTTATTGGCATATCAAAAAATTGACTGCAAACTGTTATATTCCTCATGCAATCGAAATAATATTTACAATTTACCATTTTAAACAGAATAAAATCAGTTTCGTAGTAACAATAATTTTAGTAAAGGACAAACGAAAACGATGAATCATTGCGCGAGAAACGAAAGGATGTATCGAATGGATGCAACGTAAACGATTCCACTTCGTCCAAATCCTCAATCAAATTATTTCGAAGAGATCTCGAGAAACTGGGAAATAAAGTCGAAGTATAACTGCGATACCTTTGGAACTAAGTCTGACATTTATTGTACAACCGATTCCTAAGACACATCACCGCAGCATATATACTTCCCCATTTACAAGTGACCAAACCATTCGTTCGATCTTATATCCGCTGGATCACTTCGAGAAGATCAACAGTAGTCGCGCGTATTCCAAACGCACGCGTCATAGTTCACGGATTCGATTCCCCCCCGTCTCGTTTTATACTTCTACAATGCACCGGAAAACCCGCCATCAATTACCGCAGCCAATGCCCTCAATTTCGTATTGTCTGATGTTTCCTGTAAATCGGAGTTTCCTCCATACCTACGAACGTAATTCTCTCTCTCTCTCTCTCTCTCTCTCTCTCTGTGTATCATTTCGTGGTAACAGTAACACGAACGTGCTCTCGCCTATTGTCTTACTGAAATTACACTCGCGATACGAGACTCGGGATTCGCGAAAACCGCACGGTACACATCGCACGGCCGACTGAATCGAATCGGCAGATTATTCTCGGAGGTGTTTAAGCGGAACGGGGTGCTTGTAGATTAGCGTTCGATTTGCTCGGCTGCCGCCGAGTTAATCCTTCGATTAGTCGTAACGAGACCCGCCGCGATCAATTAGGCGGCAGTTTCTCGCCGCTGTAAGGACAATTTCTCGTCTTACCCGCCCCCCACTGTAAGACGATGGAACGCGAACGTTTGTGCAGTGGAAAGTGTAAGGGGGAAGCTAAGTGAGAGCCACTGGCCGTTCGTATGGTGGTTCAATTACAGTTACCTCCCCCGTTAACGACCGCGCTAGAAGGCCGATAATGTCGCGATACGGGTCAGGGGTTAGCCGTGGTTCCTTTATGCTAACGAATTGTGCTTCCACACCGAGGCACACCGCGCACAGACGATCGTATGTATATATATGTATATGTATGTATGTATATACATATCGACTGCTGAAGATAGCAGAGAAATTAGCTGAAAACGGCGGCCCCCCGGTGATTATTGCCACGGTCAATCTTGGTCGCGGTATCTCGCCCCCTTTTCGGCCTGAACCGGCGCGACCGATTTCCGATTCACCGAAAATCGTGGCAATTTACGAGTTTACGCCGAGTGAAAAGTCCTGAAACTTTTCGACGCATCTCGACGATTCTGTCAACGGAATATATAGCGAGCACGAATGGAGTAATCGCACGAATATATCGAACTTTCACGAACGAAGGAATCGACGTCTTGGGATAATTTTACTTATTACTTTATTCAGTTGTTCACGAAATACTTTGAGTATTTCTGTGCGTTCTTTCTTCTTTCTTGCTCAGCTTTATACACTAATATTATTTTTCATATTGACGGAGTACCTTGCATTCACTTGTACATTTGTGTAGACGAAATTATATATGTACTTCACTGTTGATTTTCCAAGCGAAAAATCACACATAATTTGTAAACAACACACAAACACAGTGATTAAATCTCGTGTAAAGCTTGGAATTCAGTCGGCATTTCCGAACTGAATTCAAGAGGCGAACCGAAATCAAGTTAAATGCAAATTTGTGACGAGCGAATTGACTAAATGAGACTAGACACAGAAAATTGAAGGACACTTCTTATTAAATTAATTAAATAAATGATAAATTCATATTGGTCAAGCAACTTAGCTGATTTCAGTCTGAACCACTTTTTAAATGTAAACTAACTTTTCAACGGAGATACGTAATCTACTTTCCGTTCGCGGCAGTAGTATAGAGCCGCACTAATCAGACGCATAGAAGACGCTCCACGAAGAAAGAAGAAACTGAACATTTCATAGAAACAAGACGAATACAAATGATTTTCATTTTTTGAAATTTAATTTATTAGAGGTTGTTGAAATGATATTTGATTAAACACATTTTCATATGTCTCATTGTTAAGTAGACAATTTGATTAATTAATTAATTAATTATACGAGTAACAAATAACAACAAATAATCGAATTTATATGACAATAACAAATATTCAATATGCTTGTGATATTTAAATATCTTTCGGTTCCATTTCAATTTATCTGTTACGCTTATTATCGTACAGAAGTTAAGGAAAATTACAAGATATTTTTGCTTGCAAGTATTATAGAATAAAATTTAATAAATCGTAGGTAAAATTTTACAAACTTTGAATGTTTGTAACTTCTGTAAATTGTTTTGTCCACTGAATATTAATATAAGTACATTGGATAGTGTACTCCTTTTTTCCCCCAACCTTTCGCATAAATGCACAAAAATCCGCATAATGAAAATTGCCTTTTTTTGATAATTATTCAGTTTTAATTTTATCGTCGTGAAAACTGCCACAGATATTTTTTCTTTTAATCCTGATAGAAGACGACGTATAGAAGCACTCGCGTAGAATGTGTGTACACAATTTGCGGTTAAGTAGTTAATTAGTTTTCGAGGTATCACGATAGCCAATTTTGAGAATCATACAGTTTTGCAAAACATTTCTGTCCGTGCAAGCGGTTTAAATTAAATTAAACGCGCTTCAAACCTTTTCAATTTCGTTATAATATTTCGAAATAACATTTCGCTCGCATATCATAGATGGCACACAAGGCTTGAAAAAGATAATTTCAGCTAAAAAAAGAAAAAAAAGAAAAATCGAAAATACAGATAGAAAAGTTTCCTTTTTTTTTAAACCAGGCTTTTTCCTTGATGACTGTCAAACAAAAAATTCATCGAGTACAATAACTAAATGAAACGAGCAACTTAGTTAATTTATATTCCACCAATTTCGTTACTCATTGTCAAGTTAATTCATCGTTTAGAACAATTTCTATTCTTGTTAGGCAAGTGAAGAAATAAACGATGCTGAGTGAAACAAAATATTTTTAAATTGATCCATTTAATTAATATATATATAAAGACGGATTATATTCAAGTGGTGAAAATATTGTCGGCAGAGTAATATATATTTCTAACTGAATTTTTTTAAAAATCGTTTGAACCGTAAATCTATTTAAATGTTAATTTTTAAGGTTACATTGTAAAGTGTTATAGTATCTTTACTCGGTTATTTTATACAACGTGAGATATATCATTACAGCAACGAGAGATGTATTATCATTGCAGCATTACATTCACATTTTTGTATTGAATGCAGAGAAAAGAGAAGGTACAATAAAGATACATTTTTTTCACTCCTTGCGAGTGACAAAATGATTGTCGTTTTGACACTTTTTTTCGCAAATAAAATGAAATTTAATTGACTGAAAAGATTCCAACACCTCTGGAATTAATCTCAATGTATAATGTCTATAAAAAGTTGCATTTAACAAACTAGAAAGGTGTAATTAACAAATGATTCCTCGATTTTTCATGTCAATCCTTTTGTGAACTGAAATATAAAGAATTTAGTCTAGTCAAAAATTTGCCATAACAATGCCACGACACGTATGGAATCCGTCAGTGTTAAAATATAGTAACTAGTAAAATAATCTAGAATTTCTATTACGTTAATTAAAATAAGGTACCTATTTTTCACGTACACATTTTCAGAATTTTATGAATTCGCGGAATTTAGAATTGAAGTCGATTAATAAATTTCAGAATTTTTTAATTTAATTGAACCTTGCAATCTAGGTAATTCGATTCTTTTCAATTGAAATGCAAAATAAACTCAAACGTTCGAATATCTCAGCCGTAACCGACATAAATCACGTATAATCCAACAGATTATTATCGAGGATTTTCGTATTCGACAAACGAATTTCCTTTATCTTTTTCGTGTCGACTCGATCACAGTTTCCTTTTACTCGATACGATCGCGAGAAATCACGCATTAACCTGGAAATTACACACGGTGTAATGTTACGTTTATACGAAGTTACGCTCGTGACCATGAACTGAAGAGTGATATCGGAGCATCTATAAACATAAAGAATACGCGAAGTGCATTCTGTATGAGGGTAAATCTTCCCCTCCCCTCGGTTTCTTAATGGTGAACCTCATTTTATATGTGTATCTCGAGCTGGGTTATCTCCGAGGAGCTTTACAATTTATATTAATGGCGTCAACGAATGAGCAAACAGCGCAGCAGAATGAACGGTACTTGATGTCATTTTCATAAGAAACACGTGGACAAACTTGCGTCGTACGTTTAGTTGAAAATATGTAAAAACCTACAATTAACGTTACTGTATAATACTTGTAGCGGATGCTTGACGCATCTTTTTTTGAAATAAATTTCCAATGGTCAGTTAGCTGCGTGCAGATTTTTATGTATCTCCGTATTAGGAACTTCAATTTCATTTGTTAAATATTATATAACGAGACAGACATTTCCTCTATTAAATATGATAACAAAATTTTAAAACAGACAGAAATTTCATCTATTTAATAGTAGAACAATATTAAATATACATGACGATAGTAAAAAATATGTTAAATACTTCGTCCGATAAATATTATAAAATTGAACATCTCAAATTGAATATATTTTCGCACCTCCGAATTTTCCATGAACGCATGAAAACCCGCAATCCAGTAAGTTAATCCAACGTAAGATAAAAATTATTGTTCACGAAATAACGCGATATATCATAATAGCCTAAATTAGAATAATTACCATAGATTTATACCGAACTCTTTTAAAACAGACAATTTACGAGAATTTCATATTGAGGAATAAGATGTGACGTAAGTTCATGCCGATAAAACTTCCTGATAACGTGCACGTGGTGAAAAAAGCACGCGATCTTGCTTCGTTCTATATCAAATTATTTCTTAAGTAAAAAGTTCTTGTTACTTAAAGTACGCAGCTAAATACGTATAGTATTAATTGTCAACATTTTTACCTTAAATAGTATGATAAAAATTGTACGATGGTCTTAATAATTTGAACGTGCACGTGCTAATGTTTATATATAACGCATTGCTGAGGAAAAGTCGGAATTTGAAAATTTTTATATGTTACGGAGATAAAAATTGAACCCCTTAGAAATTTAATATTGCTATAATACAAATGATCTTTTAATATCACAAAACTAAACGAGCTTTTGCTGTATGTATGTAGATACGCTGATGAATTTTGTATTTATACTTATAATTTGTATTCACGTATAAGAAAGAAAAAAGAACCAATATGGAATCTAACCTTTTAACTATTTTTCACTTCTCAACAAACATTTTAAAGTTAACAATATATCAAGATAGTTATAGAATAATACAAAAGACGTTACGAAATAGCGGATGAAACGAGAAGAGCATAGAAACAGGTAGATTGTACAAGACGATGGAAGAAAGACACGAGGGGGAGGGGGATGAAAAGAGGAAACGGAGAATTTCTAGAAAAATTATGACAACGAGAAACGGTGACAGAAAAATAGAAGATTTTACAATATATGATATATAAAGAGAAAAATGTAAACACAGTTCAATATAAAATACTCAAGAAAGCACAGAGAATTCAACTGAATTGAACAAGAACGTAGATGATAGACAAAGTTAGAAGAAGAAAACAGCAATGAAGGATTCTAGAAAGACGAGGTAAATTATCACCAAAGACAGAGAGGGGGGGGGAGGAAATGGAGAGTTTAAATGAGCAAATGGCGACGAGAAGTGAAGGAAGTAGAAGCAGGAAGGTGGTCTGATCGTACGTGGTAAATGCTGGTGAGGAATAAGTAACACGAGTTAGTACGCTATACTATAGCAGCATACTATAGCATGCCATGTTGGTGCAATAGACGAAAGCAAGCTATATAGTGGTAACCGCTAGCGGAGAATAAGAGAGAAAGAGAGATAGAGAGAAAAGCTGAGAGACAGAGAGACAAAGGAGAGAGAGAGAGAGAGTGAGAAAGAGAGCAACGGGGGTTTTGCGCAATGCGCCCGTTAGCGCTGCAGTGGGGTTTATTTCTGATCTCTGCGTAAGTTGCTCACCGAGTTGTCCCCGAGCCATTGTACGTCACCCCCGGCTGATGTAGTTTGCAACTTTTTTATTTCTCTTCAGGTCTTCAGCCTTGATCCTTCCTTCATCTCGTACACGTAGAAACGCGCGCGCGCTTTTTCCCGATTTTTCCATATGACGTTTCCATCGGCTGCGTACGTTTAACAATGATTCCCAACGCAAATTGCCTGTACGTACGTACAATCTCGCATACATGTATGTTTCACTTTGATTTTTCTTCCCGTTGCGCAACGCACTCTCAACGTTGCATTCGTTACGATTCTATACATATAGTGTTGTACACATGAATATATCTCGGATCATCGTTCTTACCATGCATCGATCTCACTGAAGGGCAGGTTGTTTGGAACAAGGGACTTCAATGTTCTCCAGTTGCGAAGATTGCTCAATTCTTCGTAATGACAGTTCTATATTTCAATTGCTTTTGCTTTTGGATATTGAAAGGACTATGGTTGAACAACTATTTGAGTATCATGATTGGTTTTTGTTGTCTTCTTCGATTAGAATATCCTGCTGATTTGAACGGTGAATGAATCAATAATCAATCAATGCTATTTATTGATTAAATTTATGTTGCCATGATCGTACGTGGTATTGGGGTACTATAATTCTATGAGAAGTGTCAATATTCTAAATGTATTTATTTATACATATTAAATAAATAAGTAAATCATTTATTAAGAATGCCTTGATCTAAGCGAGAATTTATATGGCATTAAGGTAATATATTATATTAGTCAGGATTGGAATATATACATATATTTAATTAACTTGCAGAAAATATACCTCGTCGTGAATTTTAATGCAACATTTCTTCATTTGTTGATAACGGAAAAGATGAAAGCAGTTAAATTTCAACAGCTTTGAATATTGTAAGTGTATCTTGAAAATATGCATAAGAAAAAAAATTCCACGTGGTATCTTTAATATAAGTGCACTCTTTGTAAATTAATCGGTATTTAAATTAAATCGCATTCACATGTATTGTGTGAATCTATCATTTGAACAACACGTTACACTAATTTAGTTAATTAGGTAATATCACGATTTGTTCCCTTCAATTAAACTCACGTTAATATTAAACGTTATTAAATTCCTGTTACGGTGAGAAATTATTAGAATTATTAATGAATTTATAATTGAACCGTTAGGCAATTCCATTTTTCTTTCTTTTTTTCGAAGAATCGTATCTCTCGTCGCAAATAATACCTTTCTAAGTATTAACTTCCACTTCGGTGCTGTTTCTTTCTGCACGAGTCTTTCATCCACATTATTTTATTTGTGCCGATACTCGATACCACTCTAAAGTATCAGCTGGAACATGACTTTTCAGCTCCGAGTGTATTATCGCGTATGTTTCTGCTCTTGAAATTGTAAACCACTTGGAAGATGAGAAGTTCCATCCGATCGATTGCTCTCGATACATCTTCCACGGCCTCGAAAACGAAAACGGACGTGCATATGCACAGCCGCCTTCCAATAACAAATGTCAAGGTAAGCAAAATTTCATTTTCCTCCTCGTTCGATTATTACGAATAAATTATTTTATTTTGTTCCAGATGATGATTAAATTTTATGGAAATGTTACGTTACGTTATCGTGACAATTATAGAAACTTTTTAGAGGGATATAAGTGCAAGTATAGAGTATTAAGATTATTATCGTTCTGTATAATTTCCAATAAAAATAATTGTAGACAAGTGTTAAAATAAATAAATTGCTGGCGGATGATACAAAAAAAAAATTCGTCGAGGGCAAAGGAATTATTAATTGCTATTAATTCTACCGGAATTGGAAAAAGAAATATCGTCATTGGGAGTATATCCAGAAGTATATTCCTCTCGAAATCCACTCGATCTCGAATCACTTTAAAATGAAAAACAGCACGATCGAAGAATAACCGGCGAAATGTACAAGAACAGAGGAATATTTTTATAAGTCGCTGGGAACCGTTTCACCCCCGTTCACCGCGAGCGTCGACGCGGAGGCACTCGTCGAGCGGGGTCGGCCCCGGACGAAAGTCTATCAAACGCAATCCCCGACGGACGTTTTAAAAAAGTTATATACGGAAACAAAAGGAAACAACTCGCGGGAAAAGCGAAATGGAAAAGTCGCTTTCCGCATTATCTGTTGACAATTCATTATTGGACCCGATACACCGGTTTTCGAATTCCAATAGCGGAAAGTTTTCCACACACCACACACACACACACACACACGCAGACACACGTGCGTGCGTGTGTCTACCTATTCTATCGCAAACAAACAAACAGGCCGACGCCACGATACGAACCTTCACTGGCACCCGTACCAATTCGCTACCGCGCACTTATACGAATCCTCGAAATAAACCCCGTTACCGAAGGGAACCTGGCCGCCCGCGCGCGTGTTTGTTTAGAAAATAAGAACGCGTCGTCGAAACTTGTATACCCAAGCTCGCAATCGTCCGCCGCGCCACCCTCTTTCTCCACCCTCGCCATCTCTTTCACCCTTTAACCCGCGCGATCGTCGCGTAGCGTGCCACCGCCTATCGTCTCCGATACGGTATTTTTCTTCCGGTATTCGGAAGCTCGTCGCGCACCGCTGCGGTTTTTTCGCTTTTTTCTTCTTTTTTTTTCTTTCCCCTCTTTTCTTTCCATTCGTTCCTTGTTATTTTCTCGACAATATTTTAGCGATAGTCGCCGGAGTAATATTCTGGCGAGACGCGCTGCTGCTGCTGCACGTGCACCATCGACGACCTCGAGTACCCTCCAATTTTCCTCCTTGACTCTGCCATTCTACTTCTACATCTTTCGCGCCTTCTTGGCCTCCTTTTTCTTTTTTCCCTTTTTATCTTCTTTCTAACGATTTTTGCTTTATCTTCTTTCGCGGCTTGTTCGTCTAGCGTTTCCCTCCCCTTTAATATTTCTTCTCCTTTATGGCTGTGTGTTTCATGCCTCCTTGATTCCTCCGTTGATCTCTTTTCTTTCGCACTTTACCTCATTCTCCTCTTTAATAATTTCTTTTTGTTCTCTTCTTTTTCTATCTCCTTTTTCTTGTTTTTCTCTTAATCCGTAAATAAACTTACTGTAGGGTTGTCAGTTACATTTCATTGTATCACGTATCAATACGATACCTCGTCATTATTTGAAAATCCTTCATTCACCTCGTTACGTTAAGATTCCAATACTTGAATGGAAGATTTGCAGATCAGCCCGACGTAAGTCGAACGTAAAAATTCAAAGTTCATTCAAGGATTCTTCTCTCCTGTTATTATTTTTTTTCCTTCTTTCTATTTCACTCTCTCAACGCTTCTCGATTTTTCTCACTTCTTTCGCGGCTTCTTTTTGCTCACCGTTCTCCCCATCTTTTCTACCTTCGCCAATATCGTCGAGAGTTCTATTTTCTCGCGGTTTCATCTTCACCGAGGCCGATTCTTATTGTGCTTACACACCTGCACTACGTTATATACGTCCATTGGTATTCCACGTCGCTATCATATCGTATCCTGAGTTTTCGGGGGCAATCGGTCTCGGTTTCCTTCCTCTCGAATAATTTAACCAAAAAAGAATGGTTAATAATTGAAAAGCTTTCCACTCTCCGTATCCATGGGGTCGCAGAGAAAAAACTTTGGAATCAGACCGGGGCGGAGGGGGCGGGGGGAGGAAGGTGGTGGAAATGGCTGTGGTAGCATTAGCGGGAATATACAAACATGCACAAGGGATGAGTAATACTATTACTCTGTCACGATACATGTATAATACATACAGTCGGTCATAAAAAGCTTTTGAGGAAGCTAAGTATTTTGGACATTTTGGATATCTTCGTGTATCTCGATTAATTATTTCTAATATAGTGAAAACATTTTTTACATTTTTTGAAAGAACATAATATACAGGTTTATTATATACAGATACATCCAATGTATAGATAACCAAAAACATGATCTTATGACACGTATGTGATTATGTGATTGTCATATACACAGTAAAATGAATAAAGTGTGTTACAATTATAATTACTGTGACATTTACCATTCTTTAGCGTGATGTTTTCTTCTGATTTATATATATTGCATTAAATATGTACAAAGAAATATTACCATTGAAAACAAATTTAACTATTAAATGAATAAAATGTTTAAAATTTGTAGAAAATTGTTAAATAAATTAGCGCTTATTAAAATTATGTTTGTAAGGAACTCTGTATAAGTATGAACTACGTATCGAAAACAAAATCCGTAAATAAAGTATAATGCATATGTAATAATTTGTTCAAAGTCTGTAGTCGAAATTAATTTCTGGAAAATACTGAAATATTTGCCACTTCTTCGGAACACTCGTACAACTTTAATCAATGAATGAAACTTAGTTGCCTGCTAGTTCTATAAACAAGCTTAAAAACATTCCACTCGGTCATTCAAATAGTTTTATCCCTGACTGGATGTTTCACCAAGTCCGACTGTTACTATTTCGTTGAATTGGATTCCTTTGAGTTGGTGGTTTGGTTTGCACCGTGTTTTCAACACTGATCATTGTCATCCGCTGTTACGAAGCCGCGTTATTAACCGTTTCAGTATTTTCTGTGATTTATCAATTGGATCACGCTTTACACGTGTAACGAGCGAGCATGATGATATTCACGTTACAATGGGCAAGATTGCATCGTATGTGTCGCGGAAACTGCTAGCAAAACGTCATAAAAGTTCACGGATCAATTCTCTGTTAATACTGGTAATCGTGTATCTCGACTGATAGATTGAATCCTCTGTTAATGTTGAATGTTAATACAGCATGCGCGTTTGCAGTTCAGTTTTCAAGGGACATTGAGCCGCTTCTTTGCACCTTGATTGTCGTTGACAATGTGTTTTATTGCGTTTATAGATTTGACACTAAGTTATTATCATCGTTCGTTATAAATTTGAAATGCGTTGTTTGTAAAGAAGATGAGAATGAGAAGTTTATGTGTATTTAAGCTGTTGGATCATGTATCACATTTATTTCAAAACTTTTGAGAAGATTAAATACCGCAAGATTAAAAATTAAATATCACGAGTATGAAAGACTCTGCCAAATGTTAGCGTTAACGTGTATATAATATGTTATAATATATACATAATTAATATTTAGATATAATACATATGGAATTAAAATATTTATTATCTAGGATAAATACTGAATATTAAAAATAAGTAAGACTTTCAGTATATTATATATTTATTATTTTTATTTTTTTAATTGTAAAGGGAAGGGAAAAAGTACATATTTGATATAATAGATCTTCAAGAAAAATAAAACACACTCTTGATCCTGAATTAAACTTCGGTATTTAATGAGTAATCTATTAACTTTCGTTATACTAATTATTAGAAGGAAGAAAAACTATTAAACTTCGATTAACCGTATAATTGTGTAAAAACTCTATGAAAATAAAGAAACTTTGTGCAAGCACGTCGGATGGTTGCTTTAAACACCAATACTTGTGAAACGAAAGAAGTGAATTCACATTTTACTTCCGGCATACTTTTGAAATTAATAATCAGACAATGACTCTCAATTTCCGCATCGTGCAGATAGAAACGACCGCAACGATGCAAATCTTCATTCCGTTTCGTTTCAACGAAAGATTTATATTTATTACAACACGCAGTATAATGAAAAAAACAAGCTTCAGTTTAAATTCGTCAAAAATTTTAAAACAGTTAGTGAACGAGCGGTTATTCCTCTTATAAAAAATAAAAAAAAAAAAAATATTTCAATTGCATTTCCTCGGACTTCACCCAGAAATTATTGAAGTTCAATAATTCCAAGAATTTCTGTCCACTCCACACTGTGTATTAAATAAACGAAGATAAATCGCTACATAAAAATAGATAAATAAAAAGAGATAAAAGATGCGACGACCGAGTGACAGCAGCGTGTCCTGGTATAAATGCACGCGTGCATAACTCGGTGGCTTAATCGCGAGAACAGTCCAGGCACGCGTAATGAAAGCACATCGAAAAACAGCAGCATGTAGCAGCCTCAGCATCAGCAGCAGCTTGCTGCTTGTTGGTACGCCGATACCGTCGCTATGTAACGCACCACTATGATATTTAGGAGGTTAGGGAAGGACAGACAGCCAGCATTCTTGCGGTGAGATCTCGCAAGTGCTTGGTTTCTGCTATAGAAACAGGCAACTTTGCTCGTAAGTCTAGTCACTCTAGTGCCGAGTAAGCGGTAGATCGAACCGGATCCTTCTGTTGTTTTAAAACGGAATATTCGCATTGGCGTTCGCATGAATTTCTGTTCTGGGTTGTACAATCTGTCTGCGAGAAAAGTCTGCGTACACCTGTGCATTTTGTACATAGGGTGTATAAAGTTATAGGTAAACATAGTTTTGTATGTTTACCGAAACCTAATATAATCCTAACCTAAATCTAATACAAACCTAAACCTAATCTAACCTAAATCTAACCTAACCGTAAACCTAAGGATTTTGAACGTTTCGAAACAAGACAAACTTGTCATATCTGAAATAAAAAGTTCACCAAATCTCTGTGGAGATTCGTTTGCCACAAATTACTACCTTTCACCTTCGTTTCGAACAAGATTCGTCTGATACCGTATTTATCCAGTTTTATATCCTCGGCTCATTAAAATTTCCCGACAAGAACGACGCCATTGTGTCGAAAGCTTTCATACGAAAGCAAAAAAGACGAGCTTCAAATCTGCTTCTTTAACCGATGAAAACACGAGAATACAAGTAGCACAGGGAAGGCGATGGGGAGCAAAAGAATCCTCGGCTCAGTTCAACGCGCGACGCTTTCCACGTCGATTAGGAACGAGACAACGAGAGGGCAAAGGTTGGGGCGCAGAAACGGGAGCACACCGAGAACGCCGACGCCATTCACTATGGCCTCGGACTCCTCCGTTAATTAATAAAGTAGCCGCGTAAACTAACAGTTTTACTGCGGAACCGGCAAACTTAATACAAGAGAAACAGCTTTTGTTCCTGCCCGCGGTGGTTGTAACGAAGTCGCCTAAGAAGCCAGTCCGAGGCACCAGATTACTCGTTGCATACTTAAAACCTTAACAACCGGGGCCCGGGCGCTTTGAGAAAATGCTGGACTTCCCCTCCCTCCCCACCCAAGGCCAGTGAATCGTCGAGCCTCTGCCGCCCATTCGTCCTACTTCGAAGATTTTTCGCCTGGTCGGGAAATAAGAAAAAAGCAAGAAGGGAAAAAGAAGAACGAAGAGAGGGAGGAAGAGAGTACTGAAGGAGTTCCGTTACTACTTGAATGCGCACTTTTTACCAATGTGCCTTCCCCCTCCCGTTTCCAGTTTTCTAAGTAGAACTACTCGGCAAGTTGAAGGGGGCCACGCTCCTTTATTCTTGCACCATTCTAGATTCGTTTGAAAAGACACGTGCCGATAACTGGCGAAGATGTTTCTCTATTATGTAGAAATTACTGACTCTTTATTAAGCGCACGAGGAAAATAAAGTTCGCTGTTCAAAGGCAAAGACGTGGTTGGCCTCAGGTTTTAATGAATCCCTGACAGATCCGGCAAGAAACTTGCAGCATCGGAGTGCAATGAACGACGCTTGTTCGAAGGTTGCTCTGACTGGCTGTGAATGATCTAGATCCCATTATAACTGCAGAGTTTTGGGTTAGGTTTGCGAGATCGTGGCACCAGCGCCTTGTAAATCGAACTGGTCAATTTTACTCTTTCAACTCTATCGTACAAATAACAATTAACTAAACTTATTAGAGGGACATGTTTCTTTTTATTTTATCTGTTACAACGAAGTAGTAAATTAATGATTTTGAATTCCAGGGCGGAATTTAAGAAAGTAACATTTACAACTATTCTGCTATTCCCATGTTGTAATTTCTGAGCAAAATTCTCTTGATTTCTTTCTCCTTTTTTTTTTTTCTTTAATTGAATGATGTTAAATGAATATATCACGATCAATGTATACTAAATGAGAAACAGAGATATAATAAAATTACCTCTTTTAAATTATTTCTCTTTAAAATTGTCGTTTCATTAAAAGTTAATATAATTAGTATGTTAATACTGTTTGATAATAATAATTGATATAAATTATATTTCGTTATACTTATTTTTAGAATTCAAGCTATTCTTATATTTTATCGCCTTATGAAAGTGAATAGCATGAATGACATAGCTATAAATTACAATACCGATCGAATTACTTTTACATTCAGACTCGTCACAATTTTCTTAAACAAAGAATACATTTAAAAAAATATAGTTCGGTTAGAAAGAATTAGGGTTAAAAGTTAGCAACATGCTACGTCAAGTCAAAATCTCTGAAACGAAAAATCGTCAACTTGTAACGCTTTAGGATTCCATGTTTCTCTTTTTTCAATCTCCTTTATTAATTGTCGTATCGAGTGAAGTGTGGAATAAAGGCAAACGACAGCAAAAGAACAGAAAAGAATCGAATTGAAAAATGTACCGTCACGTTGAGTTAACGGCTGATAAAAGAACGAAAACATGCAACATTTCATTCTAATCGGAAGAAAATGATAAAAGTCAGACTACCGCCGTAAATACTTTTGAAAAAGACGTACAAATCCAAGATTCACTGCTCGCGAAGCGTTGGATCACATTTCTAATATCTTCATCTCGCATTCGCTTTCAACGACGGTTGTATCGCGCCACCTTGCGAACACGTTTCGTCGTTGTCTCGTGTAAAATCCTTGGGGCGTAACTCGCGCGTCTACGGGCAGTCACGTTATACTTTTCCGAAAGGCCGAGCTAATGCGCCCGAATTAAACAGAATTGCCGATGAAGGCACGGACCGGCCGGCCAGGCCCCTCTGACATGCTAATCACCGAAACGCTCGGTTCTTTGGAAACTTTTTTTCCTTTACCCTCCCACGGCTACTATGAATTATGCAGATACTACGTCACTGCTCGTTTCTTCGGATCACCGACGGTTCAAATATATATGAGTATCCAGACCGACTAGAGGCGCTTCGCATAAATTCGTAATTAGGGGGTTTCTTTCTCCCCCCCCCCCCCTCTCCCATTCTTGAGATATTCTTCCTCTGTTCAGGAGGAATATTTATCTTTACGGGGCGGATAATGGATAATTGCGACAAATGATCAGCTGGAAAATTAGTTATCGGCGATTATTTTTTGATTATGATAAATGAAACACGACGATGTCTTGGAACATTGAAATATTCCAAATGGTGTGGTCAATTAGTTGTAAATATTGTATAAACGAAAATGCGTTCTGATTACTTACTCGTTTATAATAATTTCTGACGAAATGTGAGTCGCTTACTTTACGTCAAGCTTCCTTTACCCTCTCGAAATAATATTTAACTGACTACCTATAATAATAAGAAGAATATATAACTAACCAACTATAAATTTCGTGACATTCGTGTTTCCAGCGAATTTTGTAATACCGCGTGTGATCGAAAGCATCTTACGATGGATGGCAAATAATTAGCATAATCGATCATTATAACGCATGTTGTTCCAAAGTTTGGTGCTCAAATCACTGTTGTTCTACCGGTGAAACAAAAATATGAAGCGTGATCAAGTACGACGAATCGGAACAATTTCAATATAAGATGGATTAATCTCCTGCTTGACCTACTACATCTTATGCTTACGCAGAAATATTCATTATATTTAAATGTTGCAAAAGTTATTTGCACGAAGTGAATTGATTGCAGAAATTTGACAAAGTTCATGTGAAATTCGGTCCACGATAAATTCAACGGTACCTCGACACTTTGAACACATATGTACGGCTTCACCATTGTGTTATACTTTTGTTGTAACTTTTCACTCAACCATTTATAGGTTTTTCTGTTGCCTGTAGAAAAGACTAGCATAGTTCGAAATTCAAGATTCAAGATTTTCCAAGCGTTACACAAGGAGACGTATAATTGACTTACTCGAGAAGATTCGAGATCAGTATTCACAAAAAAAAAAAAAAGAAAAGAAAAGAAAACAGTGTGCTCGTTGGAACGTTCTTCACCCTCGAAGTATCCAGGAGACGAAAATTCATACATCGAAACTTGACATGGATTACGCGAGTACGCGGATTGGACTTGATCCCATTCCTGCCCTGTTACTGAAGAAGAGCCGTGGCAACGCGGCGCCGGCTCCCGCTAGGGAAATTAAAGAGCTTTTTAATCCCGCAAGACGAATCGTCTCGCATCTCGCTGAAAATTTCATTTTTCCCCCCTCGCTGGCGTAAACGGAACATAATAATAAAAGCAAGACGCCTAACGCTTAACATATTGCTCGTGATGCAACATCGAAGATCACTCTTCATCTATAGCGAGCAGCTTATCGGGGAAGATATTAGGGGGAGGGGAAATGGAACCCACTCACTCACTCGGTTTACGCCATATTGAGAAATTGATTGATTCCCGCGAGAAGATTGTTCTTCCCTGTAATTGATGTAAATCATGCGGACATTAGTTTCTTAATGTTGCTTGCTCTTGCGACTATAAAAGAGAGAAAACAGTGGTTAAGCTGATATTGACGAACGATGTCCCCCCCCCCCCCCATAAGTTAGATAAAACACTGTAGCTCGGAGATTGATGTGATAGTCTTTCATAAGGGAAATTGAATAACCGTGCAATGATATTGATAACGAATGCGTATCTGTAGTGTACTTTGGCACGAATATGTATGCACATGTGTTGAATTATTTTATAGTAAATATATCAAAGACGGATGTATCTCTTAATTTGTTACACCTTATTCAATATTTAACTTTTAGACTTTTCGTAATTTTGATTACTCGATGGATTAATCATTAAGTATATGTTACATTGCTTCGTACACGCGTGTATATATTATATTACTTTGGAAATAGTTCATAATACTTCTACAATATTTAAAGGTTTAAGATGTTATACAATTTATGGTGAATTCGGTCAAATTTCAAATAGAAAAAGAATTATTTCTCGATATTTTTTATTTTTCGGTTAATTTGTTGGTCAAAATTAGGTAATTCTCAAAATATTGGTAATATATTCTTACGGATGTTTGGAACAATATACAGATGAATCCATCTTACATCTAAATGTAAAATCTACATGCCAATTGCCCTATATGTATATATATATTTATTTATTTATTTATTTATCGAAGCAAATAAAACTTATTCTAATTATAATTTTATGAATTTTCTTTAATAAGTTCGTCATTTTTTATTCGAATTTATTTACGGTTCTCCGCGAGAAGAATGTAGAAATTTTTATAAATTAGTCCAACCAATGGCTAGAAAATTTTTCACTTTAAAGAGCATTCAGACATGACTTTATCCTTGAAACAATGAAGAATATGCAACGTACAGAAATACTGGGAAGGAAGAAGTTGAGGAATGTAAAGCATCGAGATCATTCGTCGTATCAGAAATTTCAAGCTGCAGTTGCTGCAGATCTCTTTGCAAAGATTGCAAACGCAGCAATTCATTTTTAACCGTAAAAATTTCAAGAATGACTAAAAATGTTCCAATGCTTCATAGCTATGTGTATCTTATCCATTTACGATGCTTTCATCAGCGAGATTGTCTTCGAATGATTGTTTCTGTACGAGTGGAAATTGAAAAACTGATTTATCATGTGTGATTGAAACTTTTTCTCGCGCTGTTAGGAAACTGAACGAAAATACAGTTATAAAATGAATATTCCAATAATGAATAATTTTCAGATTAATTAACATGAGACGTTGCTTTGTTTCCTTTTTTTTATTAAATAATTTATTATAGTTTTGAAGTAAATAGTAGGTATTTGGTGTAATAACAGATTAAAAACTGAATTGCATATAGCGTGTGCTTCAACATTTTACTTTCAATATAATAATTAATTACTCCAATTAAACACAAAATGCAATCATTTAAGAAACGTTTAAAAGTCCAAAAGGGGGAATAGAGTTTCAAATGCAAATGCTGGGAATAAGTAGCATAGAACGGAAGATTGTACATTTGCTTTGAAATTTTGATTCATCAATTTGTTGAAAAGAAATATAAATCTTTATTATTAAATTAAAGAAACGTAAATTTATAATAACATTACAAAACTTATTCTGACGTACAAACACGTAGTATAGAATTAATGTTTGTTTAAGTTTCTCTTCCATTGTACAACGCAACAATGATTATGTGCCTACTGCTTACGCAATCTGTGGCTGAACTATGTTAGTAACAGTACCCTCTAAACTGTACAATACTCCAACAATTTAGAACAATAAATTTCAGCATAAATATGAACACAGCAACGTAATTTCCCGTGTTCTTGAAACAATTGGCCAGTATAATATATTCGACGTGTAATTGATCACGAAATGTACATCTCTTTCGATGAAAAGTTAGTTATAGAAACCATCGTAATAAGTTTTTCCATATTGGATTGAAAAGAAATAGTTCTCCGATTATTAAATTGCTTTTGTATGAAGCCTGAGGTATAGAAATATATTTAGTATATATTTGTATGATATATTTGTATGAAGTTTGAGGTACAGAAATATATTTAGCATACATTTCTATGATATATTTGTATGAAGCTTGAGGTATAGAAATATATTTATCAATATATTTTACGGGATGATATACGTTTCTTCTAAAGCATTTTTATACTAGATATTCATTCATCAGTTTTAATGACATACTAAACTACAAACATTCGTCCACTGGTGGAAAAGCTTCAAATGCAAAATTACATTGTGCATAATATAAAAAAATCGTAGTATTTTCTATCACAGAAAATAATATTTTGTCACTATTATTAATATCAATAGTATTATATTACAGATAAACTTTATCAAATATGAATCAAGCGTAGATCAACCTATATA
>WIUT01001394.1:0-30630 GCA_010645135.1 Tetragonula clypearis | reverse complement strand
AAGAAATATACACCTTCGTCCGCGCACGAAGCGATTATATTTCACGTTAATTAATTCTGATACTAACGTGATATAATTAATGATGTTTCAACGTTTTAAAAGAAGCATCTTCGAAATTTATTCGATAAATCTCGCGTGTGCATATTGAACGTATGATATTCCAGATTTCAATTACGCCGGATTAAATGAAATTAACGTTACTTGTTATTGTTGTCGTGCTTGTTGTTATTAATTCATCACACTGTAAACAACGTGATAATACGGGAAAGACCGTGATTCGCTGGCACATTGCAACAAATATGCTCCTTCGTTTGCAGTGTTTCTGATGAGATTGAATTTTTTAACGAATCATTGCTGGACGTTTAAACATTTTAATGGAAAACGAGAGATGAGAGAAAGATGATTCGCGATATTAAAATTAAAATTAGGATCCGACGAATTTCGACGAATTACGTTATCCAGTTATCAAATTTCTGAGTTATCAAATTTCCACAATATAATTATTACTACAATTATTCTATACTTGTTATAACACCAGGCAACGCTATCGCTCGTATTTCAGTTGATACTCGTGCGCAAGTTACACGCGATATATTCGCGTATAATTTAATGGATTTGTTAAACATGCATGTATCATCGTTGATACAGGTTCGTCGCAATATCGTTTACAGAATAACACGAATGCGATCAATGTTTATTGAAATTATACTCGTAACTTATCTGTTCGTGTAGCTTCTCCTTGAAATTTAAATCTACCTGACTGTATCTCTAATTTTAAGAACAATTAGAACAGTTAGAATTAGACTGTAGTTTGGGGAAAGAGTGAAACTAGTGAAGTAACTCAATCATTTCTCGTACTATCGTTTCAAATTATACAATCGGAACGAGTTGGATAATTACTGAACTACTGACTCATTAAAACTGATCAAGCATACCTATTCTTTCATTATTATTATTATTTTGTAAATTTCTAGAGTGTACAGTATTTAAATAGTGATACAAATCAATAAAAATTCTGTTTTCTGTCATACACGAAAAAAAGATGAAATTAGGGGGGAGGGGGGTTCAAGTCAACAATTTCTCGTAATTTTGTTCCAAATGATAAAAATAGATAATTTGGTTAATTATTGCTCTTAAATTATTGAAACTAATTATTATATTTATTCTCGATCGTTTATTTCTTCTATAAATTTCCAAAATATACAGCATTTAAAGAACAACGTTAGGCAAGTGATGTAATATCAGTAAAAATTCTATCTTCCGTCGCACACGAAAAGATTGAACATGAAACTAAGTGGTGTAAGTCAATAATTGTCGTTCGTTCCAATTGTAGAAATAGAGTCTGGCGAATCGTATCGAAACTGAGCAAGTATACTTATTTCCTTTATACATTTCTAAAATGTATTGCAACGTTCAAATAACAAGTGACAAAAGTGAAAATTCCTCTATCGTTCATTTCTAAAACTAGTATGAACTTTCGAGAGAGCAGCAAGAAGGGTAGCGATGTGACTCGATCAATTTTCCCCTGTATAATTGTGCTGAAGCAGTTCAAACTCATCGACACAATTCATACCTCTGTCAACTTGCGCGACTAGAAAGAAAATTCTCCAAAGAGCAAAAAGAAAAATTGGCTGGCAATCGCACCGATTCAAGCCTACGCGATAGAAATCCGAGCTCACGACTCAATACACCTCTCTTTCTCTCTCTCTCTCTCTCTCTCTCTCTCTGTCTCGGGAAAACGTCGATGCTTCACGCGGAATAATCACGCGAAAGACTAGAGGGTAGGGGAGAAGGTTCATCGTGAGACTTTCAGCCGGCGATTACTCGCAAGACAGATTGTAGCAACAACGTTAGATCGTCAGGGCCAGGCAGAGAATCTAGAACTCCCGCTCGGCTATCTATCACGGTGGAAGCTCGATCGACAGTATCCAGGATCCCGAGATCGTCGTTTTAGACCCGGCGGGAGGTGGAGGGGGGAGGCGAAGGAAGGATGATTCTTCCTTCCTTCCTTCCTTCCTTCGGTCTTCGGCTGACCTAACCGAACGAACGACTTGGCGTTATCCCTCAAGCCTGTTACATGTACGTGCGCATACACACGTTCAGGTGCGAGCGTACGGTTCGCGCGTGTTCGATAATCGGGACGGGGAGGAGGGGAAATTGAAAAACAAACGGTTCCCGTTTTGCCAGTCCTCGGCGTTTGCCAAGTCAGACCGATCCAGACACCATCAGTTTCCAATCGATTCCCACTTAACTACCTCGCATTTGCACACTCCTTTGGGAGAAGGGGTGAAGGAGGGGGGGGGCGGTTACGCGATACGAGCTACGAACGTTTCATTCTACGAGCCATGCTTTTATCAATTCGACTTTGGTTCCCGGGTTGTCGATCTTCCTAACCGGTGAGCAAACGACCCGTTCTCGTAAGAGTGTTTATGCTTCCTCCCACCGCCAAGCCCGGTGTACACACCCGGGGTACTATACCGGAAACTGGGAGAAAGATCGCCGGAACTCTAACACACGATAAGAGCGAATCGGAGGCGGAATTAGAATCAGAATTATCGAGATGTATTTTCGTAGGCGTTCGTCTTGCTTGATGTTCGCTCTGCTGTGCTGGTTTCTCTGAAGCTGTTGACGCAAGTTTGTATTTATTGCGAATTTGTTGAATTACGAATAAACGGAATCAACTTAAGTGATGTTGATATTTAATTGGTTTCGGTGATTTTGTTCGATGGCAGTTGTCGCTAATCATCGTATCTTGGCTTGCGTGGTTAGACGTTGCGAATGTCTCTCATAATAATTTGTAACGATAGTTTCTCTCTTACTTTATAAATTGAAGTACTTGATAAATAGTTCTATTCTACGTAAAATGAAATAACTTTCGTTCGAAGCTAGAATTCCTCCCCAGAATTGTTCCTCCTCGAAACATTTTCATTTCCAATTATTCTGAACTCGATTTAACATCAACTCGCGCACTTTTCAATTCTGAACAATAAATATACAGTTTATCAGCACTTTGGTACCACAGTGTTACAGGTTGACCTGAGAAGATTAGCATCAGACAAATCTCGAACGCGTTTATTTAAAAAAAATATATATATATATATTTCATGATACGAATATAGCGAATTTCGGAGCATCTCTCCCGCTGGAAATCAATCCGTTTTCCATATGTGTGCGTGTGCCCGCTCGAATGATATAGCTCGAATTTAACAACACTCGTATTTAGTTATTTTTGTGCCTCTCTGCCGAGGGATTAATGAAATCTCGAATAACGTGTTTGTTAACGAGCGCAAAACACTTGAACCCTGTTGCACCGTGCATCGAGGAGAAAGTGTGCGTGTAAATCCAATGGGAAGGAATTGCCCGCGGCAGTTCGGTCCTATTATCATGGAAATTGAAAAGCAAACAAGTAAGTATGGCCTCCATTGATCTGCCAATTTAATGTGCCAATACGAGTCGATCGGTTTCCGTTTGAATTGCTTCCATTCCCTTCCTCCTCCTCCTCCTCCTCCTCCTCACCCCTCCGCCGAGCTTCCGATAAATCCACCGTTCACAGAGAGAACCAGAATTATTTTTAATTGACGCAATGTTAATCGGCCAACGATATAAGACAGCCCGGAGAGAACGTCTATGATAAGTTTGAAATATCCGACCGGCGTATTGACCGTGATATTTCAACTCTCGGTAAGTTGACTCTCGTTATTTCATCTCTCTTTCTGAATTTCACGCGTGTTGAAATCTTCTTAAATTGTTCTTCTGTTGAATATTTCAAAATTTTGCAAGCTGTTCTTACGATGCGTGACAATTCGAAGAGAATCTTTCATTAAAAGTGTCGTCATTTTCATCGCGATTGGAAAATTTAATCGTTTAAATTTTTTATACTTCATTGTTTAAATTGGTTAGACTTTTTTATTTTGAACATTACGTCCACGCACGTGAAATCGAATTTTTCTAACAGATTCTTCTTCTACCGAGTATTCTAAACTTTGCAAGTTACTCTGGTATGTGATAATGTAAATTATTATCTTCATTACCACTGGAACGTTAATGCAATGGAAAGTTGGTTATTTAAACTCTTATCTTAGCTTTTATGCCTAACTATTCTTCGATTATTCTTCTATCTTGGAATATTATAAAGTATTCCAAATTATTCTAGTATATGGATAATTTAGAGAAAATCGTGTATCACGAATATTATTATCTTCTTTTCAATTACATTTGGAAAGTTAATCTCTAACTCAGAGCTCTTACTCTTTCTTCTTTTATACTTGGATTTTACCAAGTCCGCGTAAGCGGAATTAAATTTCTACAGCAGATTTTTCTTCCGTCGTGTATAATTCTCGATTGATTTTGGTAGATTATGGGAGTTATCGTTCTGTACTGTATTATTATTATCATTATTATTGCAGTTTCGCCGGCTTCGCAGGTTTACTTCGTAGTCGGAGGATACCATTGTGCAAGTTAATATCTCGAAGTAATTACAAAATTAGTGTCAAGCGTTCAGACAAACACGACGAAACGCTGCTCCTCGAAGTTATCGAAACTTCAATTATTCGTATCCCCCCACTCCCACCCCTCACCGTTCGCCCGCCCCTAACCTGCCGACGAAACTTTAGAACATCGCGGCGCGTAATTTGATATGATTATCAAGTTGAGAAGTATTCGATAAAAGGTGGGGAGGGGGGGTGGGAGGAGTCGGAGGTGAGAGTAGAGCTTATTGTTCGCGAAGTTGGCAATTTTTCTTCCATTCTATCCCGATAAGAATGGCTGGCCTTTGTTCGTGAAACCAAGGCGGCCGAAGGAGTCCCGCGACTGGAACATAACATTAATGTCACTCGAAACAATGCGCTGTCGCGGTATTGTGATACGAAAATATATGACGTTAATAACCGAAACTTTTGCCGATCTCCATTGAAATAGAGAAAATTTCAGGGGAAACGGGGAGGGGAGGGAAGGAAAAGAAGGAAAGAGAGAAAGAAAGAGAAAAAGTTTCGAAAACCAGTTTAGTTCGCGCCGCCGTTCGTGAAATAACCGAGGCGCGAATCTCGTCCGTGCACGAAGCGATAGGGGAGAACTGGGGCTGGTTATGGGAATTTTTTTCGAGTGGAAAGTTTAAACAGATAAATCAAGTAATTTTTCGTCGAGATCGGTGGGTCGGTGGGGGAGGCAAGGGGTGGAAATCGGAGCGCGTTACGAAAGAGTGATTAAAACGGGTCGGCAACAGCGTGAATTAAAACCACGATATTTTAACGTCGTCCGATGTTTTATCGTAATTGAAATTTCACTGTAAATTATCCGCCGTTCGTCGAAATGAAGTGTCGCCGGGAGTAGTAACTTGATGTTTCGTAAATATTTCACAGAAATTAACCTCGTAATAATATCCTCGTGCTGTCTCTGCGGCACGTTTTCCCCTTGCGCGCGTCGATTTTACCCGACGTTTTTGTTTTCACAACGTATCGTGTAATAACCACCATGGAGTTCTTCTTCTGTTCGAAAATATCAAATACCAAATAATTAATACTTCGTTTAAAACGCGTCAACAATGTCTCGCGGGTTGTCAATGTGTTGCGCGCAACCTCGTGATGTTTTCGTAGTGTAATATTTCAATTCGCGTTTCGAAAGATGATGATATTAAAGTTGTTCTTTTCCTTTTCAATTTTGCCTTGAATGTAACTCTTGCGTTAAATATTAATGTGGTCGATCGCAATCGATGCACAGCGGATCGAAAAGTTGCGATATTTTTTATAAAAATGTAACAATCAGTAAATCTTCAACAAATACGACTGCACTACGTGCAGAAGCAACGTAGAAATTTCCAATAACAAGTTATGCAACAATAATACGAGTAACAGAAAAATTGTAGGATCAAAAGTATGACGTATTGATATACGATGAAGATTTGAACAAACTGTAAAATATAAAACACGTTTTTTTGTTTTAATCGTTAAACCTATTTTATAGACTGCACTGTAATTTTGCGTACTCGATTTTCTAGAAATTCTATATTCAATACAATAGAAGGAAATATAATAATGTATCGTCGATTCGCTTATGTAAGAAAATAACGTAACGAAATAATAACGTATCATCTATTTATATAAGAAAATAATGTACTGCTTGTTTACCTCGTGTATTTACCTCGTTCATTACCTTACGGAAATTAAATTGTTTAAAAGAAAAAGATATTTTTAATGGCTTGAAGACAATGACAGTTCTTTCCGAATGTCATTCGACAACATTCCAAAAGGATAACTATTTACAAGAAAATATTTCGTCACTTTTCTAAGTGACATGTACTGGAGATTAATAAGCGTATCAATAGGTACTTCTTTCACATCTCGAATTTTTCTACTCATTGCATTATTACAACTCGTTATTGCAGATTGCTACTGTGCACATTAATTCTATACATAGCGAACTATTCCACTTAGTAGAAAAATCAACAAACTAAGAGGCTCGTGCACGGGGAAATTTCAATGATGGTGGGGAGATCGATGCAGTGGAGGGGGTAGTGCTAGTAACCAGGAAAGTGGGGACAGAGGCCGCCAGTTAGCCGCTCTGATTTACAGAAACAGATCTCGTCATTTATTTTGACAAAGTTGTCGCGTACTCTTTGTGAAAATGAACTGTAATTAGATATGCCAATACTTTCTTAACCCTGGCTGTAAATATGTAATATAATCTATTTCTTTTCTTTTCTTGCATTTAATTTAAATTTGTGAAAATATTAGTTTACGTAAAAAAGAAAATACGCACTACACTCATTTACGATTAAAACGACATCGCCCATTCGGTGTAGGAAAAAAAGGGAAGCCAATTGACGACACCGCTATCGGTATCGTCGATCGATCCTACGCTCCTCAACGATACGCCCCCACGCACTTATGTACGTACAATGAAACGCAACGATCAGAGATTCGTATCTCGAACAGGGCGGTCGTTACGAGTGAGAGGGAACAGAAATTCCACGCTGGAAGTTTGAAACTCCGTGGCGACGATTTATCATCGTGGTCCAGCGTGAAGGGGAAACAAGGAAGGACAAAGAGAAGCATGGGGGCACAAGAGAGAAAAAGCCAAGAACGACAGCGTGAAGAAGGCGCGCGTGTACGTCCGGAAATTAATGAAAGTCGCCGCTGCCTCGGAACACGCGGGCAGGCGTTAAAAAATTAAAAATTCGGAGGGCGACGCGTTCCTCGATCGTAGGAAGAATCGGCAAGTATCCGTTAAACCGAGAGAAAGTCGACAATGTACGCCGAGTCGAGGAAACTAAGGGGCGGGGGGCCAAATCGATAGAAAATGGCTACCCTGGTCGGGGATCGCGAGCTTCGAAGCACTTGAAAATTATACATAAAAAAAGAAACTTTGAAAAACTGTATACAAAATGTACAATTGTATGTGATTATAATTACATGTAATGTACAATTATATACAATTGTAATTACAATTGCAATACACAATTATAGTTACAATTACAATATACATTTATAACTACAATATTTATAAATATGAAATTATACACAATTGTATACAAAACAAAACGAAAAAATAGAAACATGCTCCGTCAGCGAAGTCTCTGTGACATTAAAAATCGTCCACTCGTGACAAGACTGAATTTTATTCATTGAACTAGAGATGTACATATGTTGAAGACTGTACCGATGAGTTTTAATTGAAAGGAGAGAGTATTTAATTGAACAACGACGAAATATATAGATCTCCGTAATTAAAAAAAAAAAATCTACAGAACTTTGCCGCGCTAATTAAAAAAAAAAAAAACAAGCACACACAGAAATCACGTTGACATATCGTAATAATCCACAGATTATTTTGTCACTGAACGCTGAATCGTCGAGGAAGTGAAGTGTCGCCGAAACTACGTACAAAGAAACTTTGCATGGACGAAGAAACGACCCAGTTTAACGGCGCGAACATCTGCAATCGTTGAAGGTAGCTGAGCCATTCGGCGAGAACGAAGAAGATGCCGCGCCGCGGTGGTTGAAATTCGCGGTATGGCGCGAGGAAATATCATCGTTTCCACCCTTTCCCTCTCCACCCTTCCCACGAGATAAAACGATTATAATCCGGCGCGGTAGCAGTTATGATCGCGCAGAAGAACGAGTCGCGAGTCGGCGGGTATCGCGCGAAACCGTGAAAATCCCGAGCAGAAGTTCCGGTCGTCGGTGGCTGAAAATTCCGCGGATTCCTTCGAGCTGCCGGACGAAAAAGGGCAACAGGACGTTCATTTCCGTTAAAAGGCTTCCCCTTTGCCAAGCGCCGTGCTCTTAATGGGTCACGGGATCCTTCCGCTGAAACAGGAGCCTCCGCCGGTGCGAACAGCTTTGCAAATCAGCCTGCAATAAAGCGTTTCCCTCTCTCTCTATCTATCTATCTATCTATCTCATTCTCTCGGCTGAAACTCGCAGAAGACTCTCTCTCTCTCTCTCTCTCTCTCTCTCTCTGCTTGGCAACAGCAATGACCCACAAATTCTACCGGTAGATCGGTAGAGATGGGATCGACCACCTCGCAAGTTGGATTCGAAGCACAGATAGCCATCTTATAACACAATTTACGTGTTACATGAAATCGTGTTACACGAGACTGAATACGTTCCAAGAACTGTCGAGAACAAATAATTTGTCAAATTCATTTTAGGAATATCAACGTGCACGTGCATAATACGAACGATCGACTGACAATCGGCAGATCGGTAGAAGTGCGATCGACTACCTCGCAAGTTGGATGTCGAAGCTTTCGCTATTTGCAGACGCATGATGGATAAGTTCTCACTTAAAATAGCGTGTTGCGTGAGACTGGAAGCCAGTACAAAACGAGGGGTTGCGTTCCAAGAAAAACTATTGAGAAGAAATAATTTTTTCAAATTCGTTTTTACTAGAAATATCAAGGTCACAAAAAAGGGGAGGGGGGGATTGCGTTTCAAAAACTATCGAGAACAAATAGTTTCCCAAATTCATTTCTATCAGTTAATGCATGTATAACATCGAGACAAATTCTAAATCGGTAAATCGGTATAGATCACAAGTTGGACTCGAAGCTTTTACTAGTACAGGGAGCCATCTTACAAGATAGTATAGATAGGTTTCTTGAGCGAAATCGTGTTACATACTGGGAGCCAGTGCAAAAAAATGGGTTTACGTTCCAAGATCTGTTCTAGAAACAAATAATTTTTATTACGAATAATTCATTTTTATTAGAATATTAAGACTGGGATCTAGTAGAAAAAAGGGGGGATGATTGCGTTCCAAGAACTATTGAGGACAAATAATTTTTCAAATTCGTTTCTATCATATCGATACGTGTATAACATATAACGAAACGTAATCGTAAAAGAAATACATATATATATAAATTATTGAAATACGTATAAACTATTTTCATTTCATTACATAACCTTCATTTAACGATCTTCTTCATCATTTCTACTCGATACAATTCGAGGATCTTTTTTTTTTTTCTTTTTTGGCTCGAGCAATATTATTGTCATTTTCGAAAACTTTATATACAGCTGCATTGCTGAATCCTCTAAACGAGGTGATAAAGTTCGAAACTACTTATTATACGATGCTCGAACGTGCCTCAGCACGATTGAAGAGTAAGAAGTTATTGAACTGAACACTTCGAACACGCAGTACTCAGTGATCTGCAACTCAATTTCAGCGGGAAACATAAAATGGAATCTTGAGATTCTTGACATAATAAAAGGTATTCCCCCCAATTTTACGCATGGAAAAATTGCTTTCATGCATGGCCAACCGTACAAAGGCGTCGAGTATATATACCGGGTGTCTCAGAACGAATAAAAGGTGATTCTGCATGAAAAAGCGAGTCCCCCGAAAAGGAAAAGAATAATATCTTCTGACGAAAGCCCTTCGTTTTTCGAGAAAATCGAGTTTGAAAGTCTATGAAAAATATTGCTGAATCTGAATTTAACTAGGGACTGAATTTAATTAAATTCTAGACTAGGGAAAATTCGCGACAGAGAAAAGTAACGAACAGAAGGATATTCCAGGTGCGAAAATAAATCGAGAACGTGGAATAAAGCTTTTTCTCTTAATTTTCTGAAGTTTCTTAAGCTCTCACTGTAGTTAGCCATCGACACGCAAGTGTGTACATATTGTCGAATATAATTTTCCAAATATATTAAACGTTCTCGCAATTTCTCTTTCGCGTTTCAGCAGCATCGATACCAGCTCGAGAATCTACGAGGGATAATTTCGAGTGATAAATTCGCAAGTGTTTACAAATGAAAACAATACGTCGCAAGTAGACTCGAGCGCCAATAGGCACAGGTGTGGAATCGAGTGCCTCGCAAATTGGTTCGAAGCTTTCACAAATGTTGCATCTCGCCTCGGGCGGGTCTCAGACGTCTCCGTAATAGCCTCCGCGAGATTTTTCTCCTGTATATTTTGCCTGCGTACTGCGTTCTGCCAAACAGAAGGAAACACGTCGCGCGACATAAAATATCGTTAGACAGCGCGGATTTGGCTCAGCTATCCAACATATGTATAGATTCATTTGAAAGATTTTATTAATTTTTATTAAGATTCTATTAATTATTAATTCTAAAAAGATTTTATTAATTCTATTAATTTCTATAATAATTAATAACTTTTAACTTCTATAAAGATTCTATTAATTTATGCCGCGAATTTTATATACATATTAATTGATCGTGTCGAATACGTGATAAAACTCCTCGAATCATTACTAAAATGGTTAAATTTGATTTACAGATTTATAAGAACAAATATGAAATTTCAGTAACTCAACCCATAAAACAAAATTACTGAAATCGTTCTTATAAACAATAAATTTATATACTCTGATCAAAAAAAAAATTAAAGTAAACAATCTTCTATAGTAGTCAATGCTAAATCCAGAAACTAGTTCAGACTCACGTTCAATCAAATCAAATGGAATACGATTAAGATCAATTAATAATCTTAAAATAAATATGAAATATATAGGATAGAGCAAAATAAAGAACTTGATATTTAATTGATAATTAGTAATACTTGTTATTTTGTAATCGTCAATTAATAATATAAATACAGCGGTTCTCGTTCTCAACGAGAGAACTCAGACTCGACAAACGACGATCGCGGGCGTTATCATCGTGCTCAAAGTTGAACAACATCGTCGCGGAACATCACGAAGAAGCACACGACGTCGATAAACCCGTTTAACAGCGCAGTTTCGTTTCTTCTTACTTCAAAAGTTGAGTTCAACCCGTTCTCTCTATCTCTCTCTCTCTCTCTCTCTCTCTCTCTTCGATGGTCGTCATTACGAAGTAGCGAGCAGTTTTGCGTCATCTGTCGGTGAAAGTTGGACCAGGCTTGTCTTGGACCATTGTTCCATTCGTTCCCATCAAGCCCTCCGCCAAGGCCTTTGTTCTTTATCAAACGAAGCCCGCTCGCCGATTATTAATCACAGTTCGTCGCACTGAGGGCAGTCGCGGTATTTTTCAAGCAGCGCGGAAAACTTTCGGGCGGAAACTCCATTTCCACGCTCGAACGGTGACTGTGCGCACGGTTTCTAATCTTTGCCAAAACATATGCACAAGGTGGAAAGAAAAGTTTGTCCGTGTCTATCAGAGATGAATTCTGTCAGCTTCGATTTGATGGAGATGCAATGTGAGATGTAAAAATAACCTGTCGCAAAACTGACCTCGACAATCTTTAATTTCTTAAATTTTCCTTTTCACATTGTATTCTAGTTATCGCGAAGGTAAAACTCTTCCAAAGAACCACACGTCGCAACCTAATAGTTCTGTTGAAGAATAGCAAAAATGTTTCTTAATCATTTAACACGCTGCGGGCGCGTGCGTTCTAACAGCGACTTTATGGTTCTGGACGCGTAGGTGTAATGTATATTTCGAATAATGTTAACAGTTAGTTTTATTGCTTGATTTAGACTCACACTGATGATACAATTATGATAAATCAAATGTTAACGAAACAAGAATTACGTAACATAGACATCTACGCGTTCAGAATCATAAAGTCGCTGTTAGCACGCAATATTAAATGATTAAGAAACTTCTCGCCATTTTTCAACAGAACTATATAGATTACGACCTATGGTTCCATGGAAAAGTTTCATCTTGATAATGAGTAGAATACAACGAGAAAAAAAAAATGAATTTCAAAAATCAAAAATTTTAGCGTTTATTTTTACTGTATGCGTGTACGATAATTTCAAATTAAAGTTCGCCATTTCTCTCAAGAAAAGGAAGTAAGAAGCAATCACTCGAACAGTTCGACAAAAACCAAGCCAGAGCACGTAACGGAATATTTTATCAGAGCAAAGTTCGAGCGCGACGAGCAATATCTAAATTACAGCTCGCTGCTAATCACCAGCGACTACTAGAATATGCGCGTCATCGAAATTTCTCTTTGCCTTTGAGGAAAAAGGGAGAGAGAGAAGGAGAGAACGCTATGTCAATCGTATCAGAGAATCGATGGTGACGTCTGTGTGCGTAGTTGGATCGCGAAATTTTTATTCGCCCGCTGACGAATTGTATTTCCAACGTTGTCTTCTCCAACGTCGATCGTAAAAAGTAACGACTCCACGGTTTCACGACTCTGTGTCCGGATTTTCGAGCATGAAAGAGAGAGGAAGGGCTCTCCATGCTTGCATAATTCATAAAAGTGACGTATGAGTAGTTGTTACTCAGGTCATAACGTTGCAAATTAGTTGCTTCAACATTGTTGAAAGAATAGGCGAGATTCGTCGGAAAATTCGTCGGGTTTCTTTTTTTCTTTTTTTCTTTCTTCCTTTCTTTCGTAACGAAATAGAGCGACGTGTGTAATTTTTCGTCGCAATTTTTCATCCAATCTTTCGGAATTCGCGATAAAAATTACACGCGGAACACGAGAAACGAACGATGTCGTGTCAATCGTGTTTCAAAGTCGAGTTCATTTTAATTAGAGCGACGTACTCTGTTACAGATTAATTGTAAGTTATTTGTTTTCTGGAAAAACGTTGGTTTGGTAGATGAATAGATTTCTTTCTTTTCGAAAACTTCGAGTGCAAACTCAGTGAGAGATCTAGTTAATATTTGATTTTCGGAATAATCAATTTCTTGGATTTCAGCAAACTGAAATTCTGCTTTTAAAAATTTTATCGATATTTTAACATGCGACAAAACTTGTCTGAAAAATGGATAGCAGGTGATAGAATTCCTGGTTAGTTTAGTATAATTTATAGAATCACTGTCATTTATATTAAAAGCAACTCGCATTAAATCACGACCGCATACAAATTGAAATCCACATCGTCAATCTTTCTCGTACGCAGCGTGTTTCGAATTTAAAAACTCCGGGAGCAGTGCAGAAGAAAAATCCTTCGGAGATCTGCTCAGTTTTCCTCCATTTTAGAGAAACACGCGAACGAAAAGCTTCCGTTCTCTCGCTCTTATTCGATAAGTTTATTCAATGCCAATCGAGTGGAGAGAGCAACTGAGAGCATCGTCTAGCTGCGATCATAATGGCATCGCTGGCATTTCGAGCAGCATCTCCATCAAACGGATGATACAGATGATAAAATAGATAGTAACACGAACAATTAATATTCAGTTTGGAATATTCTCCTTTTGGAAATTCTATTTCCTCGCTCGATTCTCTCCAAAACGGAGAGCAAATCTCTCAAGGAGAGATTCCTCGTTTCCTTACGTTATAGTTCATCACTCCCCTTCATTTCGGCCCCCTTTAATAAATTCCAAGACATCCACCTATATCTGACGAAATGAGTGTTCAAGCAACAGGGTCAAACACTTGGAAACAAACTACCAAAGTTTGGACCAACAAACAAACGTGAGACTTTGCTCGAAATTTCTTTCTCGAAATTCTCTCTGCTCTCCGGTTAGACGATAGCGCATCGGGATCTAAGGTCAGTCCGGGCAAGATGGTCAATCTGTAATTGAACTTCCATCCATTATCGTCCATTGAGATTCCTCGAAAGAGCTCGCGGAGGGGCAGCTCGTAAGTTCGTAAGAACAGGGCATCAGTCTTCGCGGCTTTAACCGCAGCGATCCCTTAAAACGCGGTGGCGAAGGACAGAGGGAAGGAAGAGAAGGAAGCCATTCTAGTTCACCCAAGCCTCCGTTACGTGACGCTACCGGAGAGAAGACAACGAAGAGACCGACGACCGACCGCTGCGTTCTGATCCCGGAACGGACACGTCGACGTGGGCTTCGATTTTATTGATGTTCGTCGAAGGGTAGACCTTTCCGCGTATCTTTCTGTATTTTCTCGCCGATCGCGGAGGAATCGGCAGAGGGAATCGGCAAATCCTCAGCCGCCGGTAACTGTAACTAACGTCGCTGGCAGAGAGATTCGAACACTGGATAACGTATAACTATAACGCTTCGTCTGAACGATGAAAAATGCCGCCTCGTCGTTTTCACGCATGTTCGTCCGTTCCTCCCCGTGTCATGAGACAACTTTCTTCTCCAGGGAAGTTGGAGAGGAGAAGAAAGAAGAAGAAGAAGATAGAGAAGGTGGAGGAGACACGAAGTTTTCAAGTTTCACGCCGGTAACCAGGGAGGAATTACCTCGGTGCCGTGGGAGTAGTTCGTTTTTCTCACATTCTCTCTGCCTTCTTTTTTCTCCGTCGTTGTTGTTTGTTGTTGTTGTTGTTGTTGTTTTTAACACTGGTAAATATTTATGAACTTGGGCGGTGGATATGCAGAGGCTCGGATTTTGTCGAAATATTTCACGCACGGTGGCTGGCTGGCTGATGTACGGGGTGTGTTGATTTGTTGGCCTCCTCTCTCGGGCGGATCGAATACGTTGCTCGCGCCGCGCGAATCCACCTAGTTGAATGAAAAATTCCAGATTTTCTCCCGTTGTTGGCTCTTTGATGTTGCTTTTGAAAATCATCACGGATTTTTGTCCGGCACGATGTGAGAATCGTTGCGATTTTCAGAAACGTAACGTCCCAGTGAAATTCAAGATACTTGAAAAAAGTAAAACGACAAACTGCAAATGTACGATGTAATTCTTCCATCGTGCTCGTGCAAATTGTATATTTGTTTAACGACGTAAGAATTGTTTGAATTTCGATGAAAAATTTTAATTGGTCACTTCAAAACTTGATGGAAATCACCGTGATCAACGTTCGAGATACATTCTTTACATCGCGTTACATATTCGTCTGATGGTGGCGATAAAAATCGTGGAAAAAAAGATGAAACAACAAAACCTGAAAATTCGAGATAAAAATGTAACGTAACAAACGTGAAAACTGCAAGACAGAGTCGGCGGCTAAACTACAGATGGGACACGTTGCGGTTGAAATATTCACATTCGCAAGTGTTCGCACGTCGGAGGAAATAGTTATCGCGTGAAAACATTTTGTTGAATAATTTCTGGTGTCCTATGAAATATTCATCTCTTGAAAGTATTGCGATATTCTATTGTTTTGGACAGCTCGGCCAAAGTGTCGGCTTTTCAGTGTTGCTTTTCTTTCGAAGAAACAAATATCGCGACAAGAGATAGATTCGGAACAATATAATGATAAAAAGAAAGGAGGATGTCGATTTCTTTCGTACGTAACTTACTTCAGAAATTACTTGAGATAAATTAACAATCCGATTGATTGAAATAATGAAACAATTTAATAATTTCAAATAACCTGAAGTAATCATAATTTTATCTGAATGGTATTCAGTTTTTACAAAACCAGTCGCCAGTGTTATTGTAATAGTAATGTGGACTTTGTGGTGGCTTGTGTTCCCTGAGCTGAGCCCTCCCAGTGTTTTGAAGAGGATGATAAGACGGTGATAAAGATAGGAAAAGAAGGGGGAGCAGAAGAGGGTGATAAAAGAAAGTAAGAGGAGGAGAGGATGCTAAAAAAATGGAGGAGAAGAGGATGATGGGGAAAAGGAGCAGGAGAGGGTGATAAAAATAAGCAGAGTGTGACAAAAAAAAGGAGGAGGCGAAGAGAGTGATAAAAAAAAAGAGGAGACAGTGGATAAAAATAAGAAGGAGGAGCAAAAGGAAGGTGATGAAGAAAAGGAGAAAGAAAAGTGGATGATAAGAGAAAAAAGAATGAAGATAGGAGGAACAAGTTTCGATCGTTTGCATTTACTTTACCCCGAAAATGAGAACTGACGACGGAGTTGCGGTGACGAATTCGGAAAAGTTGACGCATATCCCTCTCGAATACTTCGCCGAGTCACAGTCTAATGACGAAAATCTATTTGCATACTAATTGCCCAACAACTATAATATAGCCGGGGAAAATGGTTTACATGAAACCCGTGCCGCGCAAACCACGCAATTCAGATAGAATTCAAATTTATATGCCGCGGCTAGGAAGTTCACGTTTAAACAACGCTTTCGAAGCGCGAGTGTTGGAGAATTTTCGCGGAATCTTCCGTCGAAATCTCGCTCGAAAAGTCGGTGAAATTTCAAATTAGCACTCGCCATTTTTGCCTAGTTTGAATTACAAAGCAGACTGTGCGTTCGACGAGGCTGTGAATTTTCACACGCATTCGCCAAGAGAAATTCGAAAAGTCGGAACCGCGTGGAACGCGCACGATACATAAATCAACGTAATTAACTAACTCCGAATAGTTCGAAATACATATAAAACTGAGATCACCGCACACCGACAGTATTGAGAAAATTGACTGGATATCGTGACATTTCATCCACTGGTCTCGCTTTTTAAGTTACATTTTACAAAAAAAAGTAATTATCTCACAAACGATTGATATTTCAGAAATTCCGATTCATTCATTCGATTCGTAAACTTTCCGATACGTGCTTGCACTTACTGCTCGGAACAAAAATCATCTCCAAGATAATTCGTTCGTTGCACGACCCTACTGCTGCGGCAGTCTCTCAGTTTGAAAATCACCCTCGAAATTGTAATCGCCTAGCTGAAACTAAGCGTCTTCCAAAGGCAGAGAAAGAGGGGAGAAGAAAAGAAGAAAAAGAAAGAAAGAGGAGAGGAAGGTAATGAATCAAACAGTGACGAGCACTCCACGGTACAAAAGAAGAATCGTCCCTCCTCCTCTCGTGCACACGGTGAAGAAAACTCGCGCGATGTCAAAGGGGGAAAAACGATATGCTACGGATGAATGAATCAGCAACAAGACTTAAGGTTATCGAATCAAGCGAATCTCTGTTAAACGAAGTGCTCCTCCTTTTTCCCCCATTCCTTCCATTCCCTTGGCTCACCCTTGGTTCTTTTATTCCAGTTTCGAGTGCCACTTCTTCCCTCTCTTTCACCGATTTCACTCTTTCACGTGAATATCACCGTTGGATGCGATGCATGCATCAGACTGAAATTATACCGTTTCCGTTGCAACTCGGTTGCCACGCGTGTAAATAGCGAATGGCCAGCGTACACAACGCGGATAACTAGTTTCTCAGATTCTAACGTTCTGACGAACGAACGTGATTCAACCGCAAAGCTGAATGGCCAGCTTCGCGAACTTGCCGAATTAAGAAGCGATTCCGGAATTCGCTTGGATCGAGATAATTGGAAATATAATTGGAAATTTCGAGCTGTTGCAAATACAGTCTTACTTTTACATTTGACGATTGATTTTTCATTCGTTTTGTTTTCCGTTGCTGGGCAACACTCGTAATTTCGGAATTTTCGAATTTTTTTTTTTTTTTTTTTTGCTGTAGTTCAAGTTTTCAATAAATTAAGGGGAGTGGAAATTTTGGATCTTTGATATTTTCAAATTATCTTTCTCGGATCTTTTTTCGAAATTTAACTCGACATTTTCAATTTCCAAGTTCGAAAACTTCGTAATCGCGAGCGTTTGAAATCTTCTCATCTCCAAATTAGGTTTTTTTCGATTTTTAGACACAGCCAAGTTTTTCTTCTATTTCTGCGGAAGCTTTTATTTTCATCTAATTTCATTTTTCAATTACCTTTTACTTTCCAAGTTTCGGAAACTTTCGTAATCGCGAGTGTTAAAAATTTTCTAATTCCCCAATTAGTTTTTCAATGCTTTTGAGTACAACTTAAGTTAGACTACGTCTAGTAGTCTAGCAGTCGAATTTTTCTTTCGGCGATTCCCTTTTTCTTTATTTTTCGCAAACTTCGTGCCTCCGCTCGCGGCGAAAGTGAACGCGCGACGAGCTTCAATAATGCATCGACGCGTAAAGCGGAAACGTCAAACTCAAATACACAAATTCGTAACAGCAACAGCGTCGTTAACTATAAAATAAATATGTCCAGAAAAGTACTGGCGGCAGACAAACGTCGACGCGTCCCCGTTTTTCTTTTTTGCCTCCCTTTTTCTGTTTCGTTTTGTTCCCTTTCTTTTTTTTTTCCCGCACCCGTTCCGTTGTTTCGTTCCTTTGCGCCCTGACCAACGGTCGAACTCTCGTTCAACAACCATAAACTTGCCTCGAGGTTGCACGTGGAGTGAAGTTTGGAAACAAATCGTTTGAACAAAGTCAAACGTGATCCCGATTTACGACACGCGGGCCAAAATGAATCAATTTTATCGATCGCGTCAGCGTAAAGTGAAACCGGTTCGGTGAACGTTGTTACGATGTTTTACGATGTAAAGGATAAAAAATATTCGTCGTCCCTGAGAAAACGTCTGCCAACGTAGAACACTACGTTTTAACACGTACGAGCAGTTTCACGAATTTTCTCTTTTCCCATAGCTCTCTGGTTCGCGATCGCTTAGACAAAGATGACAAAGTGCCGTTTCATTGCTCGTTCGTTGTGACATTACCTTTTTATCGATCGAACGATAAGAATATCGGACATTCGTATTTTCGTGGATAGTGTATAAATAAAATCTAGAAACGCGAAGGTGGCACGACGAATCGATTTTTGTTGGTTTTCTAGATTCTTACGTTATTCGTTGAACGAAGGGAAATTTACTGCGAAGAGGATAGTTGAAATTTCCGCTGATGATATGTTCGCCTGAACTGGAATGATACAAGTATCTGGAATGTAATTTAAAAACTACAGGGTGGACCAAAAATCACTTCGTACTGAAATAAATCCTTTTTATCGTATTTATATTTTTATTTTTATTCGTCTTTCTTATTCTCTTGTATCTTCGTTTTGAACTTAAATTTAATTCAAAATTAATAAAATTAGTTTTGATGTTTCGTTAAAGACAACAGGTGGGAAGAAACTTCCCTACAGCCCACCCTGTAGAAACAAAATGGAATATTCTAGAAAATGTTCTCTATTATTATTATTAGTGTTTTATGCAGCTTTGCATTTTTGCAAATCTGTCGCTCACTGCCACGCGAGTTTCATACGTTGACAGATCGAAATTTCACTTTTGCAGAGTGTTTCAACCCGACGCTGTTAACCGGATCATCCGCGTTCTTGAAAATTTTCCAGTCACCTCAGAAACGTGACCAACTTCGATTTAAACAAGACGAAAGTATCCATAATATAAGTGGCGATGAAATGCAAAATTATACCTTCGTTATTCTCGTTATTCCATGCAAATGATCGAGCCGCGTTACAGGAATTTCGCATTCATTTCAACTTCATCGCGATAGAGGGTTCCCTTCCTTTTTCACTCAGCCTCTCGCAGCCTAACCTAAACCTAAACCTAACCTGAACCAGATCGTTCGTGTTCTTGAAAATGTTCCAGTCACCTCAGAAACGTGACCAACTTCGACTTAAACGAGACGAAAGTAGCCGCCTAGGATAAAAATTCCGCGTGGTTTCGACGACGCGCGGTGCCATTGTAACGTAAGTGGCGATGAAATGCAAAATTATACCTTCGTTATTCTCGTTATTCCATGCAAATGACCGGGCCGCGTTACAGGAATTTCGCAAACAAGAATTTCGCATTCATTTCAACTTCATCGCGATAGAGGGTTTCCCTCCCTTTTTCACTCAGCCTCTCGCAACCTGGCGCGAGAAATGTTCGGCTTTTGTTGAAATTCGCGCGGCCGCGCCACGCCGCGAGGTATATAAGTATTCCGCGCGAGGAATGTTGCGCGAGAGACTCGCAAACGAGGCAAGAAGTATTTATTTATACGAACGAAAACACGTGAAATCCCTTTCGTCTCGCCGGTGAGAAGTTTAAAAATGTTTGTCCATTTCCGTCTGGCCGGTCCATTCAAATCAGAACGCCGCACGCGTTATTCCTGAATGCTATTTATCGTTGCGGATATATTCGCATATGCTGCTATCTGCTATTCTTAATGACTGCCGAGCGCAGTCGAGATTCCTTGTATTATTTCTATGCAAATTAACTGCGTGTGCGTGTCTACGCGCGTCTAACTGGAAATTTTATCGCTATTGTTGTCCTTATTAACTTGCGGGCAGAAATATAGCTGAAAACTCGGAAACTCGCGAACAGAACTGAATTTCGTGGCAACATTGCGAATATTATTATATATTTGTATATTAGTATATCATAATGTATATTAAATTATAATACGATGTAGAATAATATAGTATGATATATATTAAATTATAGTATGAGTTACTAATATAATATTACAATGTATATTATATATACTATTACAACTGTTAAATATATAATTATAATTATAATACACGTTAAAGTCACACTATAACAAGAGACATGTATTGACGAGAGCCTCCATTTTGTCTTTCTTTCTTTAAGGAAAATGATCCTGGTCGCGACATCAGCTCCTCCAACATAACCTTTCAAACAATATTGCTTATCACAAAATGCATTACATTATATCGTAACGTACGCATTAATTATTGGTATTATAATAAATATTTCGCATGCTCGTACATTTTATTAAAATATTTATAAAACCTAAGCTATATTTACGTATAAACTACCACGACTATTAAATAATAGTTTACCACGATTGTTTCGTATAATCTGAATATTCGCGAGTCTTTAATCATTTTTTAAATCTATTAATGTCAGAAAATCACTCGCAGTACGAAGACACAACCATTTTCTCAGAAAATAGAAAAGAGGAAAGATCCCCTGTGTTACTTCAGTTCCACCACATAATGCACTTACGCTATATTGGAGGGTTTTTTACCGAATACGGTTGCCACCATCGTGTACGAGTATGGTATCGAGGGACGTCATATGTCACCATAGTTATTCCCGATGGGCGACAGGTTTTTGGTTCTATCGATGCATAAACCTCAAGGCAAAATAACAAATGGTCCTGCAGGTTGGTAATAATAATCACAACAATTGTCTCTGTTAATGTCGATATTTTCAAAATTCTCCACGGACGATGATTTAAAAGCGAGTCTAAAAGTAATCCCACAGAGCGCCGATATTTACCGTAGAAAAATGCACAAGACGCATGAAATATCGATATTTAAACTTTCATCTGTCCTAGCCATCGCTACTTGCGAACGAAAAAAATCCTGGAGAAAAGAAACGAAGAAATTCGGTAGATACGTAGAATCCACGTGGAATGGGGAGACACGAAACAGACGCGAAATGAGCCTCTATTAAACCTCTCGATTATACATAGTTCGGAGAACAACGAACGACACTCAGAAGTAAAGGCTGAACGATCAGTCCTTCGAGTAAGTCCAAGCTGTCGCAACTTTTGCTCTTCTAAATGAACGTCGGATTTTACAATTACATTCATCGCGCGAGCAAAGTTTAACGAACTGAAACATCCGCGAAGCGTGTACAAACGGATGAGCCCGTCAACTTGGAAATTTCGTTAGTTGGTTAATCGGGCCGGTCGTTTGGAAAGAAGAAACGAAGAAGATGGACTCGGGGCCACGTTGATAATTCACGAGCGGGAAACTAGTTTAAGAGCAACAACGGGGATAAGACAAACAACGAGGAAGACGGACGCGTTCCACGCCACGTCGGAATCGGTGGCTGTAGCCCAGCGCTGGCTGTCCCGGGCGGATCGTAGCGAACAGGCCGCAGCCATAAACTCGTCTTCCCTGCCGTCAGGTCGGCCGAAACTTTTAAGACGGACAGAAGGTGCCGTACTTTTATTGCTTCTGGCGTCTCCCGGGATGTTCTTGCCGCCGTGCGAGGAAATTGGAAAAAGAAGAGGGGAAAGACCCTTAGGGCCCTGCTAAGGCGCACCATCGGCGAACGCGGCCTGCCAGTTACCATCGCGATATATGGACTTCCGAATACCATCGTCTCGTGGAACCTTTTCGTGCCTGTGTTCGCGCGTGTGTCCCCTATTTCGCCCAAAGAGGAACTGACACACGGGGAGGAAGCGATGTCCCTGCAAACGTGTGGTTTCGCGCGTGTCCATCTTCATTCTCTGTCTTCGAAGTTTTCGCGAAGGAACAACACTTATAGTTTTCAGAAGGTTGCAACCATGGTCAAGGATCTCTAGTACGCTTGATGAAAAACACTCTTTCCAGTCTTTCTCGTCTTTTTATATTTTTATGTTTTTTCTTTTTTTTTTTTTTTTTTTTGGCAGGTCGAAGGAAGGCAGAAAGGAGCAACTAGATGAGACCAGCTACTGGAATTTGAATAAGTGCGAGTCACTTTAGAAAGACTATTACCCAGTCATTGTCAGTGTTGGCGCTGATTGTGAATCAATATTCAAGCCACGCTTGGTTGGTCATCCAACACAGTGAAGGACGAATATGTGTCTGAAAGATGGAATGATAGATGAAAGACAGTTTGAGAGATGTGAAGAGATGGCAGATTTTTAGAAAACACAGTCGTACTTAAGAGAAGGCTTGGGCTTTCGTGTATAGAACTTACGAGCTAGAATTCTTTTAATACAATGGCTACTCGCAAGACGAGAATCGCGCTGACAGAACTAGAATTGACAAGGGAGTTCTACTCCGAAATAGCATCTTTTTTATATTAGAGAGAAAGAGAGAAGGGACGAACGACTAAATGGACTTTGCCCTTAGCAAGGGTTCGATGGTCACCTTGGGAGAGAAAATATCCTGACAATATCAATAAAAAATTTTCGGTGCTATAGTAGAATGATAGACACTAATATTTAATGAATTATTGACACTCACTGTCCCCATTGCGAATTCTTCTTCATCTGACGTTGCGCGACAAATAGATCGATCAATCCTCCGTTTAATACAGTCAATCCTCCTTCCATGTTGTATCGAAGCCACGTTAAGCTTGAATAACTTAGTATAGAAACAGCGTGTGACGGGAAATTCCGCGCTGTATGAAAGTTGTCCAAGTTTATGGAAACCGTGTTGTAAGAGAATTGAGTGCAATTGCAAAAGAATTAAAAGCTACGAAATCACGCAAAATTGTAACATCTAGTATTTAATAGTTTTCGATTTAATTAATAGTTTTAATATGATTTTAATCGATGATAACGATTTTAATAAACAATAATATTAATCTTAATTGATAGCTCCATTCTTTAAATTGAATGTACGACTGTGATTTCAATAAATAACAATAGCGATTTTAATTTGTAGTTTCATTCTTTAGACTGAAAATTAAATTAGGGTTGAATTGTCAAGTTTGTGGAAGAAGACAGATAGAGGAATGTGGTTATTATTAATCGATAATCGGTGATAGTGATAATTGTATATAAATAATACGCGCGACGAGGAATCTCGACTTGCAACGGAAATTATTAATACATTTGTGTCGTTGATAGTCCTGATTAATGGGTTTCGTTGTAAGAAGCGTAGTCATCGTAAATTCAAGTTCCGATTAGTGGCGATCTAGAAATTTATCGTTTTCGATCGGGACGCGTTTGTTTTGTCGCAGCGTAGGTAGATAAATTTGCTACCGGGAATGAAATTCCACTGATGTTGCTGTTTTTTGTGGCGACAGTTGTTAATTTTATATTCGATTGCTTAATAAACTCACGAGACGCAAATTCAATAATGTCGAAAGTTAAGTCACATGTCGTCGACCATGGAAGAATTGCACAAATTTTCGGGGAATTAATTCGAGACAGAAACCTTCGGGAATACAGTTTTCTTGATTACAGATTTTTCTTTCATATTACATAGCATTCGAGTTTTAGAAATTTACAATAAAAGCTTTTGCTCCTTGTCTTCCATAATTTTCAATTTAACGACTCCACTAACATTTGATCCTGTTAGGTTGTCTTCCCACCTTTCGGTAGCACGTTTAAAGAAATATTATAAAAACAATTGCAATAAAATAAACACGGTTTACAATCGCTCAGTGTCGAGAAATGAAATAAATGCCAAAAATACGTCTCTCGATGATTCAAAGAGTGCAAAAATACACGCCTAACGAGTCAGAAACGAGCCAGCTTATTTACAGGATGACAAAACGAATAGACACGTTGTTGATCAAGTATAAAAGTAACGATCATTGATATTCGATTTCAAAGAAGTACTCGAATCAGTACTCGTTACATCAGACTCGACGAGTTGAACCGGCGGGAGTTAATAGTTCCCATCGATTGTACGAAAAACGAAAGGCATCTAACGCATTATTTTCACGTGAGGGTGAAAAATGAAATGAAACGCGTTTCAGTATATCAGCCGAGTAACGAGACGTTCTCACAACGCGGTTTTTCCCCTTCCGTAAACGTCGCGAGTTACGCCGCGTCGCGTTAAAAGTCGAACTACTGGCAGCGTGGACGAGAATTACACGGGTCTCGCCGTAATTTCGCTAGAAAACACCGGGTTTAATCTGCGATGCTTATTATGTTAAGAGTGAAAAGAGAGGGGGAAAATGTGAAGCTGACGCCTAAAGAAAACGTACTCGTCGTTGGAGGTTATTTTCGTCAGGTTACGGGAACGATGCGCGACGTGTGACTAGATTTTTCATCCCGCAAAACGGCCGGAAAAACGTCACCAAATACGTGACGAAGTGTTTCCTCTGTTCTTCCATTCGCCGAAAGGAAACGCAGTCGGTGCTGCGCGAGTGGCATACAGAGAATCCACAGATTTCCTCTCATGTAGAAGCGGGTCCCGCGCGACACCCGGACGAAATCAACGTGTAAACAATTTCACACACGTCGGTGTGTTTTCAGCCGCGGGAGAGAGCGAGAGCGCAAAGTTCTCCGGCGGTTGATGAAAAACTACAACGACCAGAGAAGAGAACTCCGTTTCGGGCTTTGCTTGAGCACAGCAAATTAAGTTTCGTCCGGTCTTTTTGTAGGTTCATCGCGCTGGATGTTGTTCGACGCTGTTTGAACTAACGCTAAACGTTATTTAACGCCACGGTTTCTCTAAAACGGACGAAATTGTCAATTCGCGATGATCACGAGGAATTTTATATATTTTGTGTAAACAAATTTTTGTAAAGAAAATTTTTTACATTCGTGTCTCGAACGGATAGTGTTCTTTGGTGTATCGACGAAATTTTTTCCTGCCTGATTGCACTATCATTCCCCCGGCTACGGATTTTCTACTCTCATCTTGCACTCTCTGGTATTGTGAAAAATTAATTAAAGAAACTAGAGGAGAACGAAATGAAATTCTACATACACGGAAGATACGATTGCGCTTGTAAAAATGTAACATTAAGAATTCCAATGAATTTCAAAACACAGTCACAATATCGAACATCCACTGGATGGAGTCTGACTGTGACGAAAACAAACTCCTTTAACATATTTAACTTCCCCTTTCTGACACGATGCCTCTCCGTCGCGTTCACAAGACCACACACGGTATCCTGATAATATTTAAGTTTTACAGGCGGGCTTCATCACGAAGTGTTTCGTTTTCTCCCTTTGATTTAACGAGAAACGGTTGTGATCTTATTCGTAATCGTGAAACTCGAGAAAAAAAGGGATCGCGTGCGCGAGGAAATCTGGAATCTCTCGGCGGGTGAGAAGAAAGGGCGTGTTAATCGGTCGAAGAAACATGGTTTCGGTTCTTTGAACCAGGCTCGAAGACCTCGGGGGGCAATCGAACGAAAATGGCGGCGGACGTCACGGAGGAGGAGTTATAAAATGTTATTTTATCAGCGACAGGTGTGCTCGAGCACCGGGATGTGCTCCTCCGGTGCTGCGTAATTACACCGTTCTTTGCGAACAGCGGTGAAATCCATTTAGTCGATTGCCAATTATTCCCGCGGAGGAAATTCTTTCATTAGAATGCAAACCCTGGCAGAAGCTTCCCCGGTGTCAAGTGTTACATACATATTTAAGCTCGAATTACTACGTGAAACTCTCCGTCTCTGATCACTCTCTCAAGAGAACACGCTCTTATTCTGTTTAAATGGAAGATATCAGATTTGAACCCAATCTGAAGAAAGAAACACGGTGAATTCGCCCGTCGTGGGCGATTCCTTGTTTATCAAGCTATCAGAGACAATCTTAGTTGAAGGGAACTACGGTTACGAGGGAGATAAATATATCCCTGATAAATTCAATTTTGCAAATTCGATTTTTCAAAATTTCCCAGCGCCTTCGACGAAGAGAGCTCGATAGAAAAATTCTTCTGTCGAAATTTTCCGATTCGAGCGCAACTCGTCGCAAGTATATCTGAGAGTATATCAAGAGAAATTAGAAATGGCTCAGGTAAACTCATGGAGATTTTGTCCAGAAAATACTAAATACTAATACTACGAGCGTGCAAAGCAGTCGAAAACGTTCCTCGGTACTTGACCGTTTAAAAAATACTTTAACCAGCAAAAAGAACTACATGGCGAAATTGCACTAAGTATGCAAATAAAATTGTTTCTCTCCGTAATTAAACTCCCTGCCGCGAAAATGAGAAATTTAATCCACCCCGGCCGCGGCATAATCTCGTCTAACGTCAGCAAAATGAAGAAAAAAAAAAAGAGTGATTCATTCGGTGGCAACCCGGTACGCAAATTGCGTATTACAAAGCGTGAACGCGTCCCGCGTATTAGAAGCACGTTTTTTGACGATTTAATTCCGCGAATCTAGGGGAGAACACCGCGGCGCGGCGAGTGGAAACGCTGTTTCGTTTCGTTTCGTTTCGTTTCGGGAAAAATTAATTCCGGTACCGAGAAGGTTTCGTTGCACGTGAGAAACTGCTTTGCATATCTCGTGTACGCAATCCTATCAGATTCCCGGGGAATATTAATTTTATAACAATTTCCTAGGGGAGAGGGACATGTACGAAATTCGTAATTGGGAAACCGTTGATTACAAAGCGAAGGGGGCTGACATTGATTTCGCCTCTCGCTTCGTTTTATACTTTGCGAATTCAACTCCCATTTCCAGTTTCCAGGGAGAAGGACGGGATATTTCTATACGTAACAAAAATTTTGAGCGACGTGAAAGAATGTGATCCGGCGATCAAAGGATAAAATTTCAATCGGAGACATTAGAGTAAGAAGAAAGATAAAGATACTTTGCAATACTGTAAAAATAGAGTACAAAATGAAAAGGAGACATCTGACTTTGACGTGTAAAAGAAATTTTGAGCGATGTGAAAGAATGTGCAACGTTAGGACAATTACAATGCATTTAATTTCGATAATGGTAGCAAAAACTGAAATTACTCGAACACTAGAATCGCCGGCGATCAAAGGATAAAATTTCAATCGGAGACATTAGAGTAAGAAGAAAGATAGAGATATTTTGTAATACTGTAAAAATAGAATACAAAAAACAAAGGAGATATCTGACTCTGATGTATGAAAAAAAAATTAAAAGCAATGTGAAATAATGTGTAAGATCGAAATAATGTATTTAACTTTGAACACAGTGCTAATAAATTCAATTTCGAGAAAAGAATATTCGATTCTTATTCTTTCTCCTACAAAATTATTTAAAATTACTGACAATTAAAGCAGAGAATGATTTCCACGCAGGCTTTTATTTTACAAAAAGATGACTCGAATTACCAAAAATTCTTTTACATTTATCAAGCACATCCAACAAAAAAAAAACATAAATCGGTCATTTTGCTGATCTCTTCTACCGAGTTCAACAAAAAAAAAGATATTCAATTTCACCTTCGTTTCTAGAAAAACATCGATCTAATAATAATAATCGAGACGATGCTAATCCGAATCTGGATTGAAACGTGAAATCCAGTTCGAACTCGTTACCAAATTTCCAAGCGGAAATTTTTGGAAATCGGACGAATTCGGTTTCGCTCCACTCGAGATTCAGCAAGTCGACTCGCGGATCGATCTCGTCACGCAGTTATATATTCGCCTTTTGTTTGAAGAGATGCAGAGAGAAAACCACGCAGAAACCACGTCTGGCAAGTTTTTACGTTTCCCCTCGAAAGTCTCTTAGATCGAAATCACGTTGATTGGATTCGCGGCACAAGAATAAATGTGCACGCGGAAAGCGTTTTTTTACGCTCTCCGCGCAATGTAAAATTCTCCTGGAACCCTCTTTCAGCGAGAATTTCGCTAAGATCCGCAATTGTCGACCGAAGAGGTCCGTTTTAAACGAGCTTTCAAAATGCATCGCTCCCGAAAGTCGGGAGTTCATTCGCAGTATAACATATACAGGGGTGACTTGCGCACCTAAAGTAACCTTGAAATTGCGCTGATCCAATGAGTTTTAAGAGGTTCGAAACTTGCTCGAGAAATTTCCAGACAGACAAAATAGCTCAAGAGTCTGAATTTGTATAAAACAAAAATAACGGAGTATCTGATATCGATATTAATCTGACAATTGGACTCTCTGAATTTATTGTTCGTTCTTCGAACCATTCCAAAGGTAAACGAACGATTCACAGTCCAATTAATTAATACTGAGCGTGAGAACGCGGAGTATATACAGGGTGATTCACGCAACTTGCGCACCTGAAGTAACCTTGAAATTACACTAATCCAATGAGTTTTAAAGGAGGCAAAATATGGCGTATCAATTTTTCGTGTGTGTTGAGAGGATTTCGATATTTTCAATTGGAACATATATACTTTTTTCATCATAAGATAATAACATCGTAGCAACGAATGACAATTGTTAGCGAGTAAAAAGTATGCTTTTACAATTGGAAGAATTATTTTGCAGGCGACGAATTATTTTGTACGAATTTCCTTGATTCGAAACTTGCTCTGGAGAAATTTCCAGACAGACAAAATAGCTCAAGAGTCTGAATTTGTATAAAACAAAAATAACGGAGTATCTGATATCGATATTAATCTGACAATTGGACTCTCTGAATTTATTGTTCGTTCTTCGAACCATTCCAAAGGTAAACGAACGATTCACAGTCCAATTAATTAATACTGAGCGTGAGAACGCGGAGTATATACAGGGTGATTCACGCAACTTGCACATTTGAGATAACCTTTTGAATTATGAAAAACTGTTCGACGTATTGATTACATTGATCAATATGATTTCAAAGGAGGCAAAATATAGCTTATATCAATTTCTTGTACGTGTTGAGGAATTTCGAATTTTTTTTTTTTGTATGTTTTGAGGGATTTTCATTTTTTCTTAATCGTACTGTATATTTCCCGTTTTCAGCGTACACAATGTTGAATCTCTTCAACAAAAAGATTCGATGTACTGATCATATTGGTCAGTATGGTTTCAAAGGAGGCAAAATACAGCTTATATCAATTTCTTGTACGTGTTTTCGAAATTTTGAACACACAATGTTGAATCTCTGCGGCAAAAAGATTCGAGCCACTTCTCGCGTTTCAGCTTTCTCTCGATTCTTCCAGAGTTCGAGAATGAAACGTTTCGCACAGAGACAGAGAAACGACGGTCGCCATCAGTTGAAACGGCGAAGGTTTGAGCGACGAATTGTTCAAACGACCGTCTAATGTCGCGCTAATGTCCGATCAGATTCCCATAGTGCCTTTAAATTCCCCGCGGCGGTATCACCAGAGACATTTAAGTATACGAATGAGTTTCTGCGGATGATGGAAGTGAATTACGCGGCGGAGCTCTCCAAGTTAGAAGCGGATAATTCAATATTCCCCCTCCTCGGCACGCTACGCACGGGCAGAGAGCGTTACATCGGGTCTACACTATAGGAACTGCATGGTGCACAGCACAGAACACTGGTTCCGGGGCGTTTGACGCAAATAAGCAATTTGTCGATGGACCTGTTAACAGTTTCGACGACCGAAATTTCCTTCGGCCCGGTCCAAATGTTATTAATCCGTGCGGGAAAGTGTTGCTCCGATTGTTTCGGCTCCAAACTGTTAACGACACGAAAGCTGTGTTTCAAAGCTTCTCTTCACTTCTTCGCCTCGCGTACTTTTGAGTATACGAAATTTATTTAACTCGCGATTCGCGAAATTTGGCGAAGTCTAAGTTTCTCTGTCAAATTGTTACCCTAGGTTGCATCTCTCTGAATTTTTAGTTCAGTGGCTTGCGCCGATTTTAGTCCGAGGAATCGATCGGGGGAAGTCGAAAAAAGTTGCATGGTTCTTGTTGAAAATTTTAACAATTATGACATTTGTAAAATGTTATGATATTTGAAAAAGTTTTAGAATATATTCAAAGCGTCGCGTGTAGGAAATGTATTTAACATTTGAAAAATTATAATACTTAAAGGGGGTTGATATGCACAAAATTGGTAATAGACACGTATTGGAAGAGGTTACCAAACTGTTGTAGAAATTTACGAAAAATTGGCTGCAACACTTGTCGGCAATCTGTATGCAAGAAAATATGTTATTACATTCAAAACTTAGCATTTGTTTCTTGCAACGTATCAGTCGGCCAATAAAATCTTCTCGCTCAATATACTGCTATAATATTTGTTATTCATATACTGAGAATACACGGCCGGCATAAATTTACGGCACAACTTGAGTGTAAAACTTGAAGAGATTATCTTCGAGAGAAACTGAT
>WIUT01001393.1:0-30633 GCA_010645135.1 Tetragonula clypearis | reverse complement strand
TCTCTCTCTCTCTCTCTCTCTCTCTCTCTCTCTCTCGCCGTGCGATTATACACGTATCATCAGCGGTGCATCATACCGATATGTGTGTCTGACAGCGTAACATAAACATCGCGATGAAACGGAGTCGCGGTCACGTCTATGAGCACGACGACGACGACGACGACGTTCGAGGCTCGAGGAAGATCGCGTGAATCGGGAGGGTGAAGCGGAACAGGGTGGCAAAATCGAGACGTTGCTTCCGTCAGATAAGATGCATTTACCTGTTCGTCACGGTTGTTATTTGCACGTCGAGGCGTCGAGCAACGAAGGGGCAGGTTCGGAAAAATTCACCTGACGGGGACAAGGAGTTTATTGTGATTCTTAGGGGCCGTTTATCTGAGACAGGAACCGGCCGGCAGCTGTTAGCACGCGCCAAGGATGAACCGAGCCTATCTGTTTTCATTTTGTCGACAAACACACCGCGTCTAATATTCGAACGCGATACCTTTCGAGCCGGAAGAAAAAAAAAGACAAGATTTATTTCCGACCCCTACACCTGGCTCCCCTCCCCCCCCCGTAAATATATCGATAGTAGCTCGCAAAGTCGTCTCTTTCCGCAAATAATCCAACGTCGGGTTGCTCCTACTTTCTTACCTCGACGATATCTTGATACGACACTGCCACGATGAAATTTAAGACTTGAATTTTCTAACGCTGTGTCTGACAATTCTGTCTTTAAATTTCTCTCACACCGTGAAAAAAAAAAAACAAGAAATGAATCGAGCAATACAGGTATAATTTTTGCTCGAGTGAAGTTTCTTTCTCCAACAAACGTGCAGCATTAGCTCCAGTGAAAAACTGGAGATCGGCCGTGTTTCTGCTCCTATTTTGACGTTAAGACAGAGATACGCGAGAGAGTATCTGTGATCGGGATCGCGATCGAACGGTATTGTAAAATGATTCACCGCAGGGGTTCTGATCGATAGCGGTCGGCGAGGTCCTGTGATCCTCGCTCGCGCGACCCACCAGGGCATCTCGTTAGTCCCCGATCAGGAAATGGAATATCGTCCCCTTCTCGCGACTTTCACAACGAGAAATACACCATTTTCTCTTCCATGGCGTGGTCCATCGATCGAACGCGATGGTCACGCGTCGCTTGTCATTTGGTACAATTTTAACCTTGTAGAAAATTGCATTCGAAACCGATCTAGCCACTATGATTCATTTGCGATTATTTTACACGCGCTTGTCGCGCTAAAATATCATTTTCGTCCCGAAAATCTCACTTAGCGAGATTATAATATAAAATGTTACTATAATATAAATATATTATAATATAAAACAATATAAAATAATAATATAAAACAGTAATATAATATATAATATATATTATAATATTAATTATAATATAAAACACGTAGTATTTGAAATAAATTGAAAACAAATCTAATATTTAAAAAAAAAAAAAAATTGGAACGATCGAAAAAATTGAAACTTCCCGATAAAAAGTAAGAAACGTGACCTGCTACGTTCTTCCTTTTACAATCTCTCTGTGTCGTTTCTAAGTACCTACTAAAAACTAGGCTACAGGAGGAGAACGAGCTCTGACTCCGGCTCCAGCTCCGGTTTTGACAAACGTTGACCCGTTTACAACGGGGTTCCGAGGTTCGCGCGGTTGTCAACCGGGAACGATCGTACCACGTGCAGCCTCGGCGCCACGTGGTAAGAATATGTTCGGCATGCGTCCCGTAAAAAAATGCTCGCTCGCCAAATCGCGATGTAAAAATAGAACGAGAGGCAACAAGTGGTTGTCGCGTGGACCGTTGGCTTTTCAGCCTTCGAAATCGACGTGTTCCTCTCGACGAGGAATCAAAATCGAGACCTCGTCTCCTCCGCTGTAGCTGTAGCAGCTATTATCGTTAAAGACTCACCGCCAAAGTTTCCCCAGGGTCTTGGACAGCTCGGCGTTGTGAAGTTGCGGATACTGATCGGCGAGTATCCTCCTCGCAGCCTGAGCCCACACCATGAACGCGTTCATCGGTCTTTTCACGTGGGCCGCTCTTTTGTCGCCGGAACCCCTGCAATTCGAGGACATTATCTTCATTGGAAACGATTGTTCTCTTCAAATGCAACGCGTCCGGCGGCAACAGCCAATGAAATGTAGAATATCGGTTAACCAAAATGGAAAACGAAGGGCTTGGGGAAGCATATAAAGAGGCAGTTTCCCTTTTCCAGTAATTTATTCCAATCAAAAAAAAAAAAAAAAAAAAAAAAAAAAGAAAAAAAGAACTCCCCAAGTACAGGGTCTCTAATGTGCTGTAGGTTCATCGCGATGTAAAAATAGAACGAGAGGCAACAAGTGGTTGTCGCGTGGACCGATTAATATTAAAACATACAATCTAAAACGAAAAGGTATTTGCGCACAGTATTATTTTCTAACGAAGCGGTCTCCTCATCGTCAGTTCAGCGATTTTATTTTTGTAAATTCAATTTGACTACCTGCCGCTTAATCGGAGTATCCTTGATAAATACCAAATTATAACGAAATACAATAAATTATAATAAAAATTCCAACGAATATTGGAACTGTGCCTTCTTATTACTCGAATTGTATCGATTCCTAAGCAAAAATCGTTCGAAAGCCAAAATTGTCGGACAATTGTCAATTCTAAGAAGACTCTAAAAGTCTAACGAAACGACGAGAAAGGATTCGACGGGGCAAGTTGACAGGGAGCAGAAGAAAGTTTGAAGGAAATTCTGGAAAACATATCGATCCGGTGACACCGGGTTTTAAGAAGGTTGCTACCAGAGGCTGTTCTCGCGTCGAGACGCGTATCCCCCGTGTCCTCGAGGAGAATTTTCTACCAAGCTAGCCCCCTCCCCTGCCCCCCCCCATGGGGTCATCCTGCGGAACGCGGCACGCTTAAAACCGGCCTTAAAATAACACCGGCGCTGCCAACGGGTGACGAGCAGGAATGGACGTATCCCTTTCTTTCCTAGAAGATGACTTCATAAAACCGTTCGCCTCGTCCAGAGCCCGGGGATCGACTGACGTGACTGACGTGATTGCCGTACAGGCCCTTCTCTCTCTCGCGCGCGCTGTTTTCTTTCTGGGATTAATCGAGCCTCGTTCGAGGACCTTACGCCTCGGCCAAAAACCCCAGAGACCCCGCTCGAACCCGTCTAGGAGAAGGAAACGAAGCTTCGCCAAGATATACGCTCGCACGAACTGCAAGAGCAACGAGATGCTGCCGTCGTCTACCATGGTCGTCGAAGGTGGGAGAGACTTTTAAAAGAGACCACGGAGGCAACCCGTCTCGAAAGGTCCAGCAGTGTCACGCAGAAACAGAAGCTTGCTTGCTCCAGAGAGCAAGAGAGAGAGAGAGAGAGGAGAGCGAAAATACGGAAAGAAGAAGAAGAAGAAGAAGCAACAGCAACAGCAACCGGAGAAAGAATTTGAGAAAGGAGGCTCGTATATATTTCGGCCTCTTTGAAATAAGAGGGGCGTTAAATCCGTGAGTAAACCCGTGGAGCCGTTGGTAATTAGCGCCGGTCCACTAACAAGGGTTTTCACAGGAGTCGCGAGTCGCTACGCTATACGCGGTTTACCTAGATACGCAAAAAATCTCCGAGTCTTTACACCTCGTTTACGCGGTCTCGCGGCGTAGGCGTGGCAACGCGAGAACGACGCTGCAGCTACAACGCAGCCTTCCTTCACTTCTTCCCGATCTTTTTTTTCTGTCTCGTTTGCGTAATTTCGTGTTCGAAACGTGAACGATACTCGTCGCCAGATACATGTCACACGCGAGATACTTGTCACTCGAGAAACGAGCCTTCGACGATGGACGACTGCAAGTTGCACTTTCATCTCCTCCGATTTTTCCAACCTTCCGTTGCGAGAGAGGTGACAAGAGAAAGAAATTCGGTTGAAACGTAGATACGAATCACGACTTTGTCGCAACGACGAACAATAACTCTCGATAAACTGCAAAATAATAAGGAAAGGATATATCAAGGGCTGGGCGTTTCTTCCTTTCATTCTTCGTTTCTTCGGAAGAAACTCGCGTTTCAGACGTAAAAAGTCGCTAGCACGCGACTTTAGTTTCTAGACGATAGACGAGCCTCGTATTCGAACGATAAGTCGTTTAGAAGGGAAAAAAGAGAACGTAGGAAAACCGCGCGACAGTTCCGAGTGCATTCTCATGGATTCCATGGGAATTAAAACCAGTCGATTTTATCGGGCCCTATCGTTGGAAATAAACATCGTACCCCCTTTAGCTACCCCGAGATAACCCCGTATAATTGAGGGTTAGCGCGATAAGCGCGTCATGCATAGCGATACAACACGCTCGGAGATTTCAACCGTAACCCGAGAAAATTTTCCGTGAGCTGACTCTGCACACCTATGCTGGATATCAACTGTTCGACGGCGTTAAATGCGTTTAAATTGGACGCCGTCGCATTGGAATAATGAATCCTCGCATTAGCCATCGACGAAAGATTACGTCACTGCTTCACGATCCGCGTTTCGATTTTATCGAATCGTAACGTAATCGCCGAGTATGGCGCAACGAGAAGACCGACCATTAATTCGTCGTTCCCTTCTTAGATACGAACGAACGAACGAACGAAAAAACGCCATTTCCTCTTATCGCCTCTTGTCGTTTGCGATCTTTCCTCTGCTTCTCTTCCCACAAATCGCGATCGACGGAGTTACGCGACAGACAGAAATAGAGAGGAGAGACAGGCAACGAGATCGGGCATTAATTAGCTAATTTGCGTTAATTGGCAGCCGAGGACACATTTCCACCAGCCGTTTCCCAAGCCGAGGAAACCAGTGCGTCATAATTAAGTTAGCGTTACGTATTTTTAAAGCTTAGACCGCGCGCGTTTACTCCCTCTCTCTCTCTCTCTCTCTCTCTCACACACACACACATACGCACACAGTCTTTTCCTCTGCCTCTTCATCTTTTTCCGTTCTTTTTATTTCTTTTTCTTCCTTTTTCGCTACGCGTTAAACTCTTACGGCGTTAAAACGTGTCTTCGCGGCCGCTAACGACGCCTGCTAAATATCGACTCTGAGACTTTAGCAAAGCTCTCGCGTGTTTGAGAAGAAACGGAAAACACACTCTCTCTCTCTCTCTCTCTCTCTCTCTCTCTCTATGTCTAAGAGTCGTAGCATTGAGAATAGGCGTTAAATGTAACCATCGAACGTAAAGACTCACTTGGTAGCAACAGGTACCAGGGTCCAGTCGTACCCCTGAAGAACCTTGGTCACCGCTGCACTGATTCTTTCGCCACCGTTCGCGGCGACCGCGGCCGCCACAGCCGATGCTTTTCCATTGTTGCTCGCGTTGTTGTTACCGTTGTTGTTCCCATTGCTCGCGACAGGGCTGCTAGAGTTGGCGGCATTGGTAGCAGCGTTGCTCGACGAGATCGAACCCGATGCCTCTCCCATGATGTCGTTCATCTTCTCCCGATTTCCTTCGCCAATACAAAGAGAGAGAGAGAGAGAGAGAGAAAGATAAAACGACGAAACGCACGAATTTATCGACCGCAACGAGCGTTCATCGTTCGACGAAGAATCGTACACGTTAGCCAGCAACGGTTCGTCGATTGAATTGCAATTAATTATTTTATCATAGCGGCAGGCACGTCACTTCCGTTTCTCAGCTGGCTGTCTCGGCGATCTCGGCTCTGTTACTCCTCTTTTCTCTCGTCTCTCGGCCGCGTTCCCTCCGACGCGAGAGGGAATCGTCTCGGTATCGGAGCGCGGCGCGCACGTTTGTCACGTTTAATTAATTTCGCACTCGATTACGAGCCGAGAGAGAGAGAGAGAGAGAGAGAGAGAGAGATAGAAGACAACGAGCATGCATGCCAAGCCGTCGGCGACTCGCCGAGGTCTCGGCCTATCTCCTCCAATAGACTCTTTTTTCTCTTCTCGTCTCGACTCGAGCCACGGCAATTCTCTATCTATCTATTCTTTTTCTTCTTCTTCGTCTTCCTCTTCTTCTTCTTCTTCTTCTTCTTCTTCCTCCTCCTTCTGTTTGTATATCGGCCCGTTTCACTCGTCTTTTCACTATCAGCCACGATTCTGCTTCTATCTTCCTCTCTCTCCCTCTCTTCGACTACGAACGATCGACTTCGAGAACGCGCGAGTTCACGCTGAACGCTGCGTGTTCCCCGATTTCTCGGCCTCGATCCTCCAACTTATCCTCCCGCCACTTCTCGGAACTCGTTCTATCGCCGAAATACCTCCGATAGCCTCGCAACTACTCGCGATCCGACGCTCGCTCTTCCGATTCCCTCGAAACCGTTCTCCGACTGCCACCGATTCACCGATTCTTGATCACGACACACGATCACGGATCGTTCGTTCTCCTACGTTACGCGTGCACGATATTATTCACTTGTTCGTTCGTCGATGCTCCGACGAGCATTGGAAATTTGCGTGAAAATTTCGCCTTCGAAAATTGTCCTTCTCCACCGGGACACCTGCTGTCTTCTGTCAAAACCAGCCAGCAGGCTTTCACCGTATCGTCCGAGCACAAAACAAGCGAGCGACACTCCTGTCACTGTGCCTGGCCGCGGCGGAGTCGCGAGAAGCGCGATCACTCTCTCGATGGCGGTGTGTCAGGATCGCCCGGTCACCATAAACATCGTGCTGCTGCGTCTCTCGGTGCTACGGCGGAAAAGCAAACGAAACGAAAACACGGAGTGAAAAAGCCAGAGTGTGTTGGACAAAGATTTCCAGTTGCTTGCGCGATCGACGCTCGAGTGAGGTGGTTGAATCGCCTCGGGGCACTTTCCACCGATCGCTTCGGCAGCGGCTGTTCGTTGGGGGCGGAGCGACGGGCCGAAGAGCCGCTAACACTTGTTGCTCCGCGAGGAAAGGGAGCGCCCGGTGACGAGAGGAAAGGGAGCGCTCATATCTCGCTTATAGCATTTTATTCGACAGGGAAAATGCTTCGGGTCCTGTCGCCTTCGGCCAGACGACCAGTCGAGGAGTTGAATTCGACCGTTCCGATTCTCTACCGACTCTGTCAGCCCCTCCAAAAATCCTCTAGTTTATTTCGGTTCTTTCTCTCTCTCTTTCTCTCTCTTTCTCTCTCTCATCATCTCTCTCTTCATCTGTCCTCGTGGACGAGAGTCTCTATGGCTACGGATACCCTCTGGGAGCAGGACCAATCGGGTTTCTTCTTGTTCCACCTACTTCTCCGTTCCTTTCTCTTCTCCTCTCTCTCTCACTCTCTCTCCCTCTCCCTCTTTCTGCCTCTCTTCATCTTCTCCTCGTTCACCTCGTTTCTTCGTTCCTCCCACGCAGCCAAGCCGATTGGTCCGCCAGCCGCTGGCAATAAGCACGTCACGAGGAGGAGCGTGCAATTTTCCTGGCGATGCACCAAGTGCGATCGTGCCGATGGTTGCGTTCGTCCACGGTCGTGGTCTGGACGGAACGTGTCGCTTCAGCACCCGTCACGTCCGCTGGTCACAATATATATACTCTCGTCGCCGACGAACCCCCTTTTCGGAGCCAGGAAATCCAACTGGCAACCTGGAGCAGCGTCGCGCGACCAGCCTTACGCCGGTTACACGATGACATTGTGCCAGTTCGATGACGCTGCAGAATGTTACGTAGCTCGTGTCACCGTTGGGGGTCCGAGAGTTGCGGTGCTCGCCACCCGGGGGGCTACATGTGTCGGGTACCCATCGTCTCCTGCGGCCCCCTCTTCCAAGGGGCCCGCGTATCCTTTCAAGTGTCCGACACAACTCCGGCCCAGGACCCCCGGGAATCGGTGAAATCATTACTTCATATCTGCCACGCTTTTCGATCTCTGCCTCTCTGTCTCCTTTGAGTCTCTCTCTCTCTCTCTCTTCATCTCATCTCACTCCATTTTTCTTTCAATCCACCAAGTCACCACGTTTCACGACGTGTCGTCACTACTCTTTATTACCTAATGTCCCAGTGTCGTGGGTATTTGACGAAATACCGCGACAAGTTTCTCTTTCCGATGACATGTTCTCGTCCGCAGCGACGAAGAATTATACACGCGTCTCCTCGTCGTCGCGTAGATCAGCAACGCGCAGTAATGCAAAGCGGAGTAGTAAAAATTGGTTTAGTCGTATCGAGGAAAGGACAAGACCATTCCCCCCGTGGAATAGGAAGGACTCCTTGTTCGTAGAAATCGTGGCGCGTGTTTCCCTGAACGGCCCTGAAACGAATTCTCCTTCGCGTATACCAAGAGAGAACGAAAGCACATATTGGCGCCACGTGCGCTTCGGGATGTTTATCCCAGGAAGAGCAAAATTCCGGCTTGCTGAAATCAATATTATTGTTCGCGGTCGGCTAAATTTGAATCGCTATTCAGTCGCAACGCGTAATGCCGCGCGTGCACCGCGAATCAGAGATCGAGAACGTACGATTGCTACGACGAACGATTGGTAAGCAGCGACGTTCGTGAACAGCGACCGGCGAGACCGTTCTCATAAGAAAATAAGCTGGCTGAACTTTGTTTCGCCAACGAGAGTTGTACTTTTGATGAAAACAGCATCACAATCGGATCGGTAAAAATTGATCGGTAGCGATTAATTTTGCAATTTTCGATGATTCCAGCAATTAATTTTGAGTCGCGAAGATCTTCAGACTCATTGTCGGATGTCGATTCCTGAATCTGTTGATAATATAACATAAAGAAATGTGAATAGAGGATCACGATTGCAGTCAAGTAATGCAGAAATTCAACGTGCACATTCTTCGTTGTAACATACTTTCGTTTTCGTTATAAAGTCGACAAATGGTAGTGATTTCGCTATTATTACTATACAGTTGATGATCCTAGTCTTTTGCCTGTAATGAGCTTCGACCTGTGGGTGAATAAATTAAATTAGTTTAAGTTCCAAAATCTTTCTCTTCTACAGAGATCACCTAGTTAAAAAGAAGAATAATTATAACTAATTTGTAACTCATATTCTGGAAGCTCCGATTTTATGACTCACCACTGAAGTGGCAACGATTTTCATTATCTAGATACTTTCAACTCTGGTTTCATCCCCGTTTCATGTAAAAACGCTTAAATTCTCGATCTCTTGCCATAACTGACGAGATTCAATGTTCTCGCGTCTATTCTAAAATGCATTTGGACACAGTTAGAATCATTTCACAAAAAAAAAAAAAAGATTTACGTAAAAGAACCTTACTTACGTGCAAAATTCGTGCGATCCTAGATCGATCGGCGACTTCTATTCAGCGTTTTATATTATTTTACAATCTCGCCATATTTTTTTCCAACTAATCGCAAGATTAGTAACTGTACGCACGATCGGCCTAGAAAAAAAAAAAAAAAAAAAAAAAAAGAAACTAAGAGGAAGGAAGAAAGAATCGCACAGCTCGTTCGTTAAGGCGGCAGCAGAGCGCGCGTTTCCCTTGCCGATAGACTCGCGTCGACATTGGGATAAAAACGTAGCAATCCGTAATCCGCCCAAGTGTCTCGAGCGTTTCCGAGGGGCTGAGTGCGCGTTTACGCACCACCAGCAAGTTAATCCTGCAAAGTGCGAGCAAGATACCTCCTTTGATCTCGCACAAAAGCCGCTACACGGCATTGACCGTGGTTTATATATGCTCATGTATGGGCCACTGTCTTTGCTAGCTCACTCATTCATTAAATTCGTTGTATAATTAGGCTCGCCGAGAAAGACGCGGACTGTCAACCGATGATCCCTCGTGCAGCAGCGCAACGAAAAGAAAAGAGTCTCGACTCGCTCGTGGATTTGCCCGTATGTTAACCGTGGGCTCCTCCGTGTTTCTCCTCTTCCCGATGAGCCTTTTTCTTTTTTCTCCTCGATCTGGCTCGCAAAAACGTGAAGTCACGCTCGCAGCGATCTAATTATACGGCTCGCGGGCAACTGCTACGGGACAGAGAATTTACAAATCCGATTATTTCGATCCGACAAAGAAAGAGAGAGAGAGAGAGAGAGGGAGAGAGAAAGAGAGAGAGAGAGAAGAGAAGAGAAACATCTATTTGCTCGCACGAATTTATTCGAGAAGAAGAATAATATATAGCAATAAGTCGACGCAAAAGACGGTTTTCACGCGCGTGAAATCCCGACGAACCGCGCGAAAAAGTTCTAATTCGGTCGAACAATGGAATCGTGGTTGGGAATTCGAGAAACGAAGCGTATCGTCTTCGCGATACCGATTCTCGATGAACGCAGGATGAACACGCGAAGGATCCGAGAGAGGAGCCGAGGAGCCAGAGCCGAGAAGAGGAACAGAAAAGGAACAAGATCCTAGATACCCCCCACCAGACGTAGAGGTGGTCCACGGAACCGCCTCCGCGATCTACCATCCAACGTTTGGTGCGTGTGCCAGACGTGTGCTCGTCGTTTCTGCCTCTTTCGTACGGACCAACCTGTGCGGTGCTCGCTGAATGAACCTTCACGGTCCTCGTCGATCCGTGGTTCGTCTTTCTTCTCTTCTAGTCGGTCCGTCAGTCGGTCGGTCGGTTATCGGACTTTCCTTCACAGCCATCGTCATCGTCGCGAGTGCTATCTCTCTCACGACGACGTTTTTTCCCTTTTCTTTCTTCCCCTTTCTTTCGTCGACATCTGCGAGAGAATTACCAGAAATTCATGAGACCGTCATGAGTCACTCAGGAAAGTGAAAAGGTTCGCGACGTAGTTACGAGTAGTGGCCAGCCAATTCGAGAGGAATAAAATCGAGCCGTGAACGTGCGCGTGAACGTGATATTTATCGAGTGAGATAAGAAGAGGAATGGGCGAATCGTTGAACGAGCGGCGTTGAAATCGATGCGACGCCGATACACGAACCACGAGGAAGAAGAAGAACGGCCGATTTATGACAAATCACTAAACGATAATCCCCGGATTAATTGTCCAGCTTTCTTCTATTTCGCTTTCGTTCGCTGGTTCCTCGCGATGCCCCTCTCGACGCGTTCCCCGTGAAGGAAGAGCAGAGTGACCGGGATAAAGCGGCGGACAGATCGATGAGCTCGATGTTTCATTGTCAGTGAAATTCGTTGCTCGCGAGCGACCGATCGTGTCTCACCAGGAAGAAGAGAGAACAGGTTCGACAAGAAAGAAGATATCACGAATGTGAATATCTACGATAATTAATTGGAAGTAACGAGTCTTGGAAGATGGAAGCTCACCAAGATAGCGGCTTATCGTCTGCTGCGACGGAAACGGAAGCTGGACCGTCGAGCAGCGAACAATGCAGCAACGAGCAATGCACCAGTTCTTTGGACGATGCAGTGGGCAAGCTACTTCAAGGTTTGCTTCTGTTTTGAAAATTTCGACGGCTCATTTTTCTGCGTTAGGACTAAGAATATTTCTCTCCTCTTGGCTTTATTTCTTCTTTTCTTTTTTTTTCTTTTTTTTTTTTTCTTTCTTCTTCCAAACTGAACCTGAAAAATGGCATTGGATAATGTCAGATTTTGAAAATACTAAGTGGATGTAGAATAGAGAACATTAAAAATGTAAACGCGCTGTATATAACACGTACAGTTTTCAAAGAATAAACGAATTTTCATACTAATCATCAAGCGATACGATTAATGAGGACGAGAGTAGAAATATTGAAAAGAATATCTCCTCTGGTAAAAAGGTTTCGAGTCACTTGGAGAAAATATTAATTAACTGAAAAATGCATGAAAATCGTAGAATTAAATGAAAATATACACGAAAATATATTATAGAAAATATATGGGAAAAATATTAGAAACCGATCTCGAGTACTTGCGCCTACCTAATCGAAACAAGATCGAGAACAATGTAAAATAAAGGAGATCAAAGCATCCACCGTGCGGAACGTATCGTCTCATTTTCGATTGTCGGCCGAAAATCGCAAACAGGTCTCGCGTTTAAGGACACTTTAATTGGCGATGAAACTCGGCTCCCTCAGATCTATCCCCGTGATACTCGCGGAATGGAGCGAAAATATGGGCGAGCATGATGGAAGAGCATGTGGAAAAGGAGGAGGAGCCGAGGATCGAAAGCCGCGAAAAGACGATTTCGAGGAAGATTCGAGGCGGCAGGTGCTGCGAACAGAGCGAAACCGCTCTGAACGTTTGCCACCGGCACTAATTATGTTCGTACGAAATTAAATCTGAAACATCGACTCCGAGAGGGTACCTAAGACAGAACACGGGTGAAGGTGGGGGACCAAGAAGAGCCAGTTGTAATGGGTGCTCGGCGTGATTTACGAGGCGTCTCGTTGGAACTCCGCGTTCTCCGAACGTAGTGTTTCGAGATGGCTGAGAACGGATCTTCGAACGAGACGCGTCGAATTCATCGTCCTCTAATCGTTCAACCGTTTTATTCGTCTTCCACTCAACGCGTAATAAAGCCGAATATATGTACCATATTCTTGGTACAAGAAGCGTTACTCAATGCTTACTCGATATCCAGCGGAAGGTTCGACGAAATATTCCTTAGTACCTTCGCGAGCAGGGAAACGAAACGAAATCGCGGATTTAATCGATCGACGTATCGATTCGGAACATGGCGAAACAAACGCGCTCTCGTCAGTCATCGAAGGTGACGATGCGTTCAACGATGTCCTCTCTTGTTAACGAGATTATCTTCGCAGTAATGGGAGCTGATTTGTAGAACAGTAGTTAATGTAGCAAGAGTCGACGACAGGTCGGCATTGACGACCAAGATACCGAAACACCGGTTCATTCAGCGGGCTACAATCCCTTATTATGAACCATATTCTCCGTCTCCCCAGTGGAGCCATTCATCCTTCGGGAAAGTACAAAAGTTCTTGGTCAACCTGCTCCCCTTTCGTTCGATTAATCAATTCTACTCCGTTTCCATCTTCCCTATCTCTACTATCTTTGCGTACTTCGAAAGCACGTGTGTGTGTGTGTGTGTGTGCTCCCGTCTCAATCTTAAGAAGACACACGACTTTCCTCGAAAACGGTTTCTCGACCGATAAACATTCACGGTTTCTACCAGTTGCGCTGGCTGAGCCTCGAACATGACAAAGTCGAACACGCACGATTAGAAACGAAACACATTAGCTTGCCAAGTCGTGTGTATTCTTCGCGCGAAACTTTTTCTATTCCCGTCGCTTTCTAGGGCGCAAGCCCTTCCAAATTTCCGTGGAAATTGTTCTCGTTGCTATCGGAGAAGGCAGCAGCGAGAGGACCTCCAGAGGACGTTAAAGGAGCCGACAGAGAGACCGCATCGGTGAACCGTATCCTTATGGTAATTAGCTACCATGGAATCCACGCTCCTCTACAGTTCGGGTGCTCTTCGGTGACATTTCACCACGTGCATCTCCCTTTCCTTTAACCTTTCCTTCCTACCTTTCTACCTCTTTTCCTCTTTCCTTCGATAATCATCGATGCGTGTTGAAAATGAAGATTAGCAAAAATTATTTTAACATTCTTATTTAAAATACGCAGTGATCAAAGGTCAGCTAATAATGTGTGTCTAACTAAATGGGAATCTGTTCCACTGTACCTTCATTTTTAAATATTAACTTCATGTAACTTTGCTGCGTTTCCTATATTCTGAGCTCTTTTTGTTCCTTTGAAGAAAAACACGTCCATGGTTTAACAATAAGCTTGATTATTTTGTACAAAGTTCAAGGTTGAATCTGAAGATGTATGTTAGGCTGACTCGAATAACTCCACTTTCGTACGTATACAGCAGGCATATCGATAACGTAAAAGAAAATGGCACGCAACCGATGAACGAAGCGTGTTCGAAGTGTACACGATGCATATCGGATACACGATGAGATTTCTTGGAATGGAAAACTCATGGCGACCCAAATAACATTTCTTCAGCTGGCGTACCGATCGTTAGGGGATACCGAGAGGAAGTCGGTAATAATATAATTAGTCTCTTAATGCGAACGAATGATCAACAGATAAAGACCACCGCGTCTTCGGATGTTCTCGTTCGTTTTCTCTCAACTTGTAAAGTTTCTTTCTGCCTCGAAGCTGCGTTCGTTTATGCTGCGAACGATCGAAGAAACGTTACGAAGAACGTGCGAAAGAAATGGGGAACGCACGCTAAAAATGTTCTCCGTTTGGTCAAGCAGAGATTAGAATACTCCAAGGGATACAGGTGTCACTTTATCTCTACCGTTTCTTTACGATCCAATTCCGCGCAAAGATAGGCTCTGCAACTTCCGGTGTACGTCCCGACTAAACACGATGCCGTTTCCTCTGCTTTCTTAATATTCGCTGCTCTACCATTTGCGCAATGTCGGGAGATTTCTATAAAAGAAAAAAAAAAACACAGGAAAACGTTTTTTAATAAAAAAAAAATAAAGAAAAAATATCTCGTTTATTCGAGAACGAGTGAACATTTAATTTCAGATATATACCACCGTACCGATACTGTATTTCAAATTTAATTGATGACAGTGTACGTGATATTCGCTGTGAAAAATGTTTCGAAGATCAATTTCTTTTTCTAGGCTACGACTGGACCTTGCTTCCGGTGACTTCTCGCGCAGGAGGACGAAGAAGCGCTCACGTAAAACGTCCAATGAACGCTTTTATGGTTTGGGCTCAAGCGGCCAGACGTAGATTGGCGGACCAATATCCACAACTTCACAATGCCGAACTTTCGAAAACGTTAGGAAAACTGTGGAGGTATTTCACGTTATGCTGTCAAAGAAAAAAAAGAAAAGAAAAAAAAAAAAAGAAAAAGCTGTATCAATCAGTCGAAACTTTACGTATCGCTTCTGCTAGACTATCACCCTTGCAAATCAGTCTGCCAAATTTCGAACTGTAAAGGTACAAACAATTTATAAGTAAAATAAAAGTTTACAATTTGTCAACGAACTTGGTACTACAATATACGTATTCAGTAAATTTTTTTCTATCTCTCGTTACAGTGATCGATGAAACTTGGCAGACTTGCGCGTAAGAGTAATTAAAAACAACTAGACATTATCTATAGAGCATACAGTTTCTGTTTAATCGCACTAAAGTGCATAAATCGCAACGTCGCGTATTAAAGGTTAACCCTAGCGAATGTAACAGAATCCTAAGCGACGGTGAGAAACAGCCGTTCATAGAGGAAGCTGAGAGGCTGAGGAACGCGCACAAAAAGCAACATCCGCATTACAAGGTGACTGTCGACGATCGTTCTAAAAATGGTTGTTCTAGTTCTACTGCCGCCGGGGTAGGTCTCGCCTAAAGTTAAATCTCGTAAAATGCCAATTGCAGTATCAACCGCGTCGACGGAAACCGAAAACTGAGGAACAGATGGGCATCGTGATGCACCGGGCTACTCTGTCCTCTCCAGGCACGTCGGTGGACTCGGCCAATTCATCCGACTGCATCTATCCACGCCTGTACCCAGACACCGGGATCAAAACGTACGACAGGCCAACTTATCACGATAGCAAGGCCAGCTACGACCTCTCGAGATCCGCCTGGACCACCGACTCCGGCAAATACCCGGTCGATCATTCGATCGTAGAAAGTAAACCGTACGACGCTATGAGATACGAGTCGAACGCGGCAACGAAAAGCTACGTGGACGCCAAGGGCTACGAAACGGTCAAATATCACGAGGTATCCACCGCCGCGAAATACCACGAGACGATTCCAAAGTATTCCGAGTTGCAAGCAAAGCCATACGATCTACCCAAATACCCGGAGAATCCCCTAAAATATCCCGCGGATGTTACCAGCCCGAGCAAATCGTACGCGTGCGTACACAGCCAGTATTACTCCGCTCCCGAGGGATACACCGTGCACGAAGAGAACGAGTACCAAACGCAAGGAGTCTCGACCCACTCCTTTTATCCGTATATCTCCGCGTCCATGACGCAACCCCCTTACTACATGGGTCCTCGATAAATCGGTCTGAAAAAAAATTAAAAAAAAGAAAAAAAAAAAGAAAAGGAAAAAACGAGCGTTTCATTCAGGGACCAAAGATAACAGTTACTTCTTTTTTTTTTTTTTTAATTTTCAAAACAAGTGAAAACAAGTCGTTAATCTTTGTTCAAAGAGATTTTTTTGGGGGGGGGGTGACTTAAATGACCGAGGAATGGTCAATTTTAATAACTAACTGCGAATGATTGAAACTTTTTTGATTATCGGCATTTTAGTCATCGGTGATGAAGATACTTTCTGCTTACTTTAGATCAATATTTAGTAAGAATTCGAAGAATTCTTATAATTAAGTATAATTAGTACTGAGAGAAAAGATACAAAAGTTCTAATCTCCAAATAACGGCTACCATTACTGGTAACCAAGAAATATTTTCACCGTCAATGATTAACGAAAAAAAAATTTAAATTATTTATAATAATTATTCTTAACCAAACTCGTTTAAATTAAAATTAAAATATGAATGTTCATAGTATAATTTCTTTAATTAGAATTATAGCAGTTGTGGTCCCTGGTTTTATTCGTTTGCGTAATTTTGCACCGGAAATACGAGTGTGTGGACATCGATAGTTTGTTAGCCTGCTTAGTATTGTTTTTCCTTCCTTTGCTATTTATTCTTTAGCAACAACTCTTGTGATTAAATAAATAAACGAATAAATATCTTGTTAGTGTCTATTTTCATCGACAAACACGTGCTAACACTTAAATATAATATAGTTTAATCATTTACTCTATTAGTTAGTTTAATGATTTACTCTATTTTCCATTAACAGACTGCGAATATATTGTGCAGAGATTTCTTCCCGCTAATAATATCAATCGTAATATCAGTTTACTCTCTAATTTAAATCCTCAAGTTTCACAAAAATGTCTAAACGTTCGTAGCGTATTTATCACACACTACCACCAATTGCCACTAATCCTATATTCATTTACTCATTCATCAAACGTACGCACTGTTATATTTTATATATATAATTGATATCTAAGAAATAAGAGAGAACAAGAGACAGAGAAAGATAGAAAGAGAGAGAGAGAGAGAGAGAGAGAGAGAGAGAGCGCACGAGATTTCTCATTGAAATAAAAGCTAGAAATAAAAACTAATTGTGCGCTGCTTCATCGATTTCAGTGACAGATAAGTAAGTTTGCTTTAATACAAAAAAAAGTTTTTAAATAGTACTGAATCATCGATTCAATCATAAAGAAAGATAGAAGGAAGAAATAAATAAGGAAGAAAAACATAAGGAGAAAAAACAAGAGGAAGAAAAAGTAATTAAAAGATAGAGCAAGCTAGAGAATGAAGAAGATTCGTACTTTTTAATAGATGCAGTTCAATCACATCTCATATGCTCATACATATTACTCTCACGCTGCCGGTTCAGAAATCGTTGTATCACGATTTATCACAGCAGCTAATTCGTTTATTTGGTCCCTATTGGCACGCATGAACGCTTTAGTAGTCCATATCATTTCAGCCAAAATCTCGTCACTTTTCTCATCCATAGCGATGTCCTGGGATAGTTGCGGATTGAATCTATAGTAAGGCACACCGATCATGGAACACCAATTTCTGGCACGATCGACGACCCTTCCGTCGCTTGCTGTTGCTTGATCCACCAATAATACCGCGAGGACCGACATTCCCATCGCTAACTTTGCAGTGTCCCATAAACTTTCAGGCCGGAATACATCGATTTCTTTCAACGGACTAGTAGGTATCAAGCCAGTGCCAAGAGAAACGACCAAAGACAAGGGAATCACTTCGTCTTCGCGTCCAATAGCTTTCAAGGCAAGATTATATTCGTGAATTTCGGTCATTGCATCCAAAGTCGGATTATTCGCTATCAATCCACCGTCGAGAAATTTGCCGAACGCTCGGAAATAAGACGGAGCTGCCCCAGTTGCTCTTGCCGCATGCCAAAGCAATTGTTTGCTCGGTGGCAAGGAGACAGACGTCTCTGGAAGTGCGAGTAATACACTAGGTGCGTCGTAATTACGAAACAAGTAAAGGTCGACAGGCTTTTTATCAGCTAATACAGCGGTAATCATTATTTTGGGTTTCTCAATATCGGACATAATCGTGTTAGCACCTAGACACTCTTTCAATACTTTTTCCAAGCCTTCGTTGCTATATGGACGTGTACCGATAAAAGCTTCCTCTTTAATGCGGAAGTACAGCCCCTGACATTCTCGCAGAGACTTGCCAGCCGCTAGACCAAGAGCTAAAATTCCACCTGTAGATGTGCCTGCAATCCAGTCGAAACACTCTACGATAGGTTTCTTCAAGATCGACTCAATCTCCAATAACATCTGTATAAGAACCAAACCACGAATCCCTCCTCCATCCAGGCAAAGAAGTCGGCCGCCTTTTATCTTCTGATTTTCTTGCGTAGCCATCTTATCCATTCCAGAAACGCGTAGCATTTGATCCAATATCGTGCGAGGTACAATCGTCGGTGGTTGCTGCGGTGCGATACCATTAAATGTTTCGTTAAACTTGCAGCCCATATGACAATTAATTAACATTTCTCGTGGACAACGTTGAGCGCCCACCGAATCTAAAATATACAGAATTTTCTGGCCCTCGTTGCTGTCGATATTCACGCAATGCCGTGGCGTTTCTGACTTCCAATTCCTGGCATCAACGTCCGCTCCAAAACCTATCAGCATTTGTACTATGGCAGCTGTACCACTGGAAACCGCCAAATGCAATGGAGTATTGCCATCCTTGTCTTCGATATTTACAGAACACATATGACTTAACAATGCCGCTACGCACGGTAATCGTTTTCTCAATGCCATAATATGCAACGCTGTACGGCCATCAAAGTTTATAGCATCTATATCACAATTGCTTTCTATTAAAGCATTAATCACCTCTCTGCTCAGTGACCAATGCAACGGTGTACCGCCAAATTTCATATCCTCCGCGTGGAGAGCATTTTGTTTACTGTGAAGTAGATCTCCTACGTAACTAGGACTAGAAGGTTGCCCCTCGGAAGCCGGGATATTCACATCCGCTCCGATTAAAAGAAGAGCTGTAACGCACTCGGGCTTATTATTCAAACAAGCGACGTGTATTGGTGTATGCCCGTTATTGTTACGACTATTTAGACTATTCGGAAGATCACCTCCAAGGGCTAAAATTATTTCTTTGGTAGAGTTAGCTGCATAATGGTAGACAGTATTGGCTTCATAATCTAGATGCTCCAATGAACTTTTAGCTTCTATCAACATTTGTACCGTCCGTAAGTTATTTGTTTGTGCTGCAACTTGCAAAGGTGATATACCTGTTTCTCTGTCTCCGCTGTTTAACTGACTATTTACATCAGAATGGGCGAAAGCATTGTAAAGAGCAAAATGAGCTGCCAAATGTGCCAGCGTCCATGTTGGATGTTCCATTAATGTATCGCATAATTTTTGTATCTTACTCACGCTGCACATCTGTGTGAACAAACAATAATCATTGACACTCGTGATTTCTATGCAGATGAACAAATATCATTAAACGTTAGAAACTACCTCGCGGCAAATTTGAACAAGTACTGGAACCTTGTCTTTGTATACAAGAAAATGTGTTTCTACGTCTGCTCTATCTTCTGATCTATATAAACTGAAGACATTATATAATTAATATTAATAAATTTCATACTGGCATTAGCAGGGGAAAAAAGGGGAATACGTGAGAATAACTACCTATATGCCTGATGCAGTGTTTCTGTACAAGGCCTGTGAAGTACAACTTCAAACTTCTTTTTATTTTTTTCTGCTGGACCATAAAGTACGATGCCATCCTCGCGACATTCAATATGTCGATTACTGTAATTTTTAGGCTCAACCTCTTGGACTGTATTCGATGGTATATCTTGAAACACGATATTACGAAGAACGTTGCTGGCGATCGTTTCAAGCCAAGTCATGATGCACAATTTAGGTTATAGACAAAAACTGTCGCTACACCTCTTTAATTGACTGTCAGTTTATTCAAATGAATCAACGAGTTATACAAGATCGCACTAATCATTTCTTCGAAAGTGCAATTATTGTACGTTACTTAACGGGGAAAAAAAAAATATAAATATACAATTCCAGAAGTCAACCTTACTTTTAGCAACGGTTTACAAGCCAATACTGTGGCTGTAGCGTGCCAATGGCCGATGTAAACAAAAATTTTCGAAGCAGTGGTAACGCTGATTATTTACGAACGTGAATATGTTCGTTTCAATATACGAAAATTTCAATACGACTAGTACAATTGCGATTATCTTGCTACTCTGTCGAACGAGGTAGAATAATACTATAATTATCGAAATATATGTTACACGCTATCTTTTGTGTGTAACATTTTGTCGAGGCTATTGTACAGAGGATGTATTTAGGAAAATAAAATTTTCTGAATTCGAAATTAAACAATGAGAGAAAGTATGCTTTATTATTGAAACATTTGAATTCACGTTATTGAATACGTATTGAAGTTTAACCTGAATTTAACCGCTGGGCATACACGCAATGCCATTGTTTTCAAATAAATTCTCGCCTAAGAAAACTCCTACGAGAAAAGTGGGAGTTTTCTTGGCAAACAAAGACTTTAGTCCGAAACGTATAGAGAAAGAACTCGGACCCAATATTGGCCCAATACATTTAAAATTAGGAGACCAAGAAACTGTCTTTGAGTCTGGTTCCTGGATTCCAGGTAAGTTTCATAATGGAAAAACATTTATATTTATATGATGATATAATCGTGCGAAACTTATTTTTCAGAATCTGGGAAAATTGGAAGCACATACAGAGAAAATGAGAAATTGAAAAAGGAAGTAAAGAGATTAGAGGATGAAAACAACCTATTAAAGTTAAAATTTGAAGTACTTCTCGATATGGTTATTAATATTTCTTTTTTTTTTTTAACATATATTTTATTAAATCCAGTATATTTCTTTCAAGTAAAACTCACCATTTGTTCTGTTTTATTTCACAGTTGACACAAACAACAGCAGAATATCATTCGCAGAAGGAAGAATTAGATAAACTAAAACAGAAATTGCCATATAACAGAAACAGAGAATCTTGATACAAAAGTACATTATCATCGTTCATCTTTTTTTTTACATATTGAATTATATCAATGTTCATACAACTAGAATCTTATGAATCTTTTAATACACATATTCATTAACATATTCAATATTACTTATAAATATATATACATGTATATTTATAAATTTTATTGTTGTATATACACATATACACTTAGTTAGATCATAATAATTTAATACACGTTGTGACTTTTAAAATGAGCACGTGAAACATAAAAGACAATTATATTTTTATTGTCGTACTGAACTTTTGTATTTTATTGATACCATATATGTACACTTCCCTTTCAATCCATTGCATTCTCGGGACAAGTTGTCCTTGTATGTCCTAAGAATAAAATCATATGCCTCGACGTGAGTAATACATTCCATATCAAAAGATTATATGCAATAAAATACAAACCTTCAATTCCGCAGATTCCACACTTTCTTTTACCAGTAGTAACTCTGCGTTTCTTTCTCAAATTTTCTTGTTGCCCGTTTCCTCTTTCGTTAAATGGTCTTGTACCTCTTTTCTCAGATACATTATATGTATTTCCATCATTTTCTGCCCATTGAAAGAATTTGCAAGATTCACTTATACCCTTAGGACATGTCAAAAAAGGGCGTCCTTTGTTTGGACCATCTTTTTGTACGATCCGTCTACAATGTATAAAAGTGATGATTTGTTTGAAAAATGCTAAATACATTAAAGGTATTCTATTAAATATTTACTCACCGTACGGCAATTTGATTGCAATGACATTTAACATCATTACTTGATGACATAGATACACCACGATAGCTGTTATCACGAGTAGTTAATCCAGTAGTACTTGTACTGGCATTTAACATTTGGTTTGAATTTCTATTTATATTGTTTTGCATTTGTTGTGCACTATCTGGTGCCCAAGAAAAAAAATCACAATTACTACCTTGAGGTTTCGCACATTTATAAAATAACCTTCCTAAAACATCATGAAACAATGGTTATGACAAACTGTATTTAATCAAAATTCCTTCATAAACATCTAACACGTACGTACCATGATTTGGTCCTTCTTTCCTTACTGTTAATTGAATCGCATTTTCATGACATTTACACATAATAATGGCACTGTCATCAATGTTACCCCATATTTTAGTTTGTTCATTTTCAGACAGTCTTGAATCATCAGTTGAGGTATTGATATTGTTATTATTCCATGTAATATTTTGTTGTTGAATATTTCTTGATTCTTTTCTATTACGATTATTGTTCTGATTTCGAACAAACCCTATCGATGCGTTGCTTAAATTCTTCTTATTTTCAGTATTTGAAAATGGATGAGTTCCACTGCTCCTTATTGAAGATGAATTTGGAACAATAACTCCGTCAGACATACTACGGTAACCAGAGTCATTTGCTGGAGTTAAACTTTTAATATTTTCAGTCCTTATGTTTAACGCTTCATTAAAAATAGGATCACAACCACCTATGCAGGTTGTATAATCAGTACCATAAATAGGAAAAGCATTTCTCAAAAATTTAAATTTTAATTTACGAATATTTCCTGGACACTAAAATCAATAATTTTAATTATATATCGTAATATATCGTATTACAATTATAAATACTGCAACAACATATAATATTTACTTCTGAACAAATTTGATCCGAAACTTCAACACATTCTACCGTCTGAGGGAACCAAATTGCATTATTACATGTTGGATAATTCGTACAACCAATAAACTTTCCAGTGCTTTGCTTTCTGTCTCTAAGAGTCATGTCCGAACCACATTTTGGACACTTAAAAATAACAATTTCTTGGGTAATTTGTAGCTCTTGTGCTTGACTCGGTCGTTCATCGAGATAATTGGCTAAAGCATTATCGATTAAATTGGCACGTTCCAACGTTATTTCAAATAAATCACGATAGTTTTTTATCTGAGTTTCCAAAACATCTTTTGGATTCTTTTGCCGATCACATATCCTATATGCAAACGTGTAAAACAAAAATTCAATTCAAAAATTCAAAGGTTCCATTCATTATTAAAAAAGAGGTATTATAAAATCGACGTACAATTGAAGATCCTTTTCTAAATTAGCTCTTAAGTTTGGTTTCGACATTTCAAATCCCATACTATCGTAACCCATTACTAATCCAATTCCGAGTTTTCCAGGTATTAAATACTTCCCATCCGTCAAACCAACATATTGACGCGATTTTATTGTATCTATATGCTCTGCATGAGTAGCATCAGTACCGATGCCGTACTTATCCATCAAACTGATCAAATCAGCTTCAGTCAACAGTCGTGGAGGACATGTTTCCTCCTGTACCATATCTATACTGGTAGGCTCAAAAACTTGACCTTCTTGATATATATGAATTTCTTTGTTACTCCATTTTTCATATACGTATACATTTAAATAATTCTTTTCAATAATTTGTAGGCCATTAGCACAAAATTTTTCTCCAGCTATGTCGATTTCTACCGTTGTTTCTTGGCCTACGGCATCACTCGATAGACAAGCCAAAAAATGTCGAACCACAAATTCATAAACTTTAGCTTCATTGCCTATATCGTTAAATAATTTATCGTAAATTAACGACAGAATGTTTTTCATTAAATTTAACAAGTATTGCATACGTACCATTTAGGCTATCAGTATATTTCGTTGGATGTATTGGAGGATGTGCTTGATCACTTTTTTTTCCTTGTCTAGGATTTGGTCCCTTTTCTAGCAACTGTTGTGCAAAATTGCCCCATGCTCGATTATTTATTTGTTCATTCACTAATGGAACTAAATTCAATTCTTTTGGAAATATATTTGTTTCCGTACGCGGGTAACTAATCAAACCCTGGGTATATAATTTTTCTGCAATCCTCATAGTTTCCTTTGCACTTAAATGAAGTTTACGAGATCCTTGTTTTTCTAACTCCTACATGTATTTAATTTAATTTAATTTAATTTAATTAGATGAATTGAATTATATCTCTTCTCGTCGAGGCTATTATATTTACTACTTACAACTGTATCAAGTGGTAGTGGTCTCCACTTTCTCTTAGGTTTACTTAATACTTTTACGACGGTAGCCTTGGGTTGCTCCAAACATATATTTAAAAATACTTCGCAAGGCAATTTTTCAAATAATCTTCCTCTTGCCCATCTAAATTCCACGGAAATGTCATCACGAATGTCCATCACTTTTAATTTCCAATATGGTTCTGGCTTAAATCTCTCAATGGCTAAAAATCTTTCAACTACAAATCCTAATGTAGGAAACTGACAACTACCATAACTAATCAACATATCGGCCAAACTCCTGGGAAATATTTGTCTGAGTCTCATTGTTTGAAATCTTGTAAATGCAGCACCTATAACATTGTTTCTGTTACGTTTGAATTTATAGTTCTAGTAATATCATTTATCGATGTTAAAAAAAAAACACATTTTTTATATACCTATTCTTAAATCTAATTCACTTCTTACGTCTACTGCATCGCTGATTGCTTTGTCCGGTTCAGATAGATTTTCAAGAGCTCTGTTTATAGATACTTGCGTAATTTCAGAAAATTTTGCCCTGATAAATAGCACGTCGTGTACATTATTATTACCATGAAATCAAACGTAATTGTACGTGGATAACCTAATTCACAGATACCTGCATATACGAATATTTGGCTTGATTGCACGACAGACTTCAATAATTTCAAAACCTATATTCTCCCCTTCGCGATCACAATCTGTCCAAATAATCAAGGCACTGCATTTTTTCACTTCCCTTTCCAAAGTCTTCTTAATCTTAATAAAATTCTCTTCCGAACATTGCTTCACCACGGGTGCATCGAACAAAGTTAGTGGATGACAACCGTGCCATATACGATACGTTCCAGTAAATTCATATTTTAGCAAGTGACCCGATACAGAAGTCATGATCATTTCGCAGTTCTGATTCCACAGATACGAGGTAAATTCATAAATTTTATTATATTTTGACAACCCTTCTCTCTGAAATGAAACAAAAGACGCGCGGTACAGTGAAACTGTGTTGCTCGTATAAAATAAAATATACGTTTCAATAGAAATCACTTTTCTTCAATTACCCGGTTGCAAGTACCACGAGACAAGTAGTTGGCGATATTTTTCGCGGCATCGTTCTTTTCCGCAACGTTGAGAACTTTCATGATCGTAACGGAACTGTTGAGTCTTATAAATTGCTGATAACACTGTCTCGATTCGTACAAGCTTAACTTTACAGTGTCAAGTATCTTTGTAACAAACAACATAATACTACACGTACAGCTGGTTTCGATTCCAATTAGGGTTATAAGCTACATATTACGTTTAACAATCTAACGAAACGTCATTTAAAATAAAAGATAGCGATCGTCTTGTTTCTACATTTTTAAGTAAAAAAATCACCGAGAACGCAGGACTCGTTTTACTTTACATTTTCTTGTTATCACGTTGAACACAACTTACACAACAAGCGACTAACTAACTGTTGCCGCCACTTACATTGTTCAACTACTTTAGCTAACTTCGTTCAGCAGTGTAGGAAACTTCGTCGCTTCAACAATTCCTGTTAAAAGGAATATTTCGTATGGCACGACGAGCATCGACGAAATTTGATGTCGTAATTTGACGAAATCTCCACGTAATGAAATGTATAATTTATAACAGATGAAGAAAAAATGACAGAGCACGGACTGTTCGAGAGGGACAGTAACATTTTCATTGTGAACGTTGCAACTATGCCGATGCAAGGAGGAAAGTGCTGGAAGTAGCAGTAGACATTTTCAATATTTTGCACAGTAATTTTGGATTTTGTACACGTTTGTCAGGGCACAAGTAAGTAAATAATATCATCCGTCTGTCTAGCGAAGTCGGTTTCGAATTTCTTGAAACAAATCTCTTTTTGTACGTTCGATATATTAAATATTCGACGTTGTACATTCAACATTTTCAATGTTGTCTTTTATTTTTGCCCTCTCATTTCCCCATTGAATATTCCGCTTTGTTAATTTTCACAATTTTTTTCTACTTTAATCGTGTTCCAGTAATTTGCACGTGTGATGATCTCACAACCATTGCCATTTCGTTGTTTAGAAAGCGTGTATCTTTACTAGAACAATATTTTTTTTAACAACTTTTTTTTTTTTTTTTCCTTTCAGCAAATTGATCGTCGCTTTAATCAGTTACTTTAACAAAGCCAAACATGACGGAAGACATGTCAGGAGCAGATATCTGCAGAGTTTGCAGATCCGAAGGTCTCGCAGACAGACCTCTTTTTCATCCGTGTATATGCACAGGCAGTATTAAATGGATACATCAGGAATGTTTAGTGCAATGGATGAGATATTCCCGTAAAGAATACTGCGAACTTTGTGGATACCGATTTTCTTTTACGCCAATTTATAGCCCAGATATGCCACGTCGTTTGCCATTAAGAGACGTCATTGGAGGATTATTTTCCAACATAGTAACGGCAGTAAAATATTGGCTACACTACACTTTAGTTGCAATAGCTTGGCTAGGAGTTGTTCCATTGACAGCTTGTCGAACGTACAGAGCACTATTCAGTGGTCCTCTTGATTTGGTTCGAGTAAATATATACTTTCGTATAATTCTAAAGTATACGTGAAATTTTAATATCTCACGACAAAAGGTGAAATAGCAGTGTTTCTTTTTTGTTCGCAGATAATGTCGTTACCAATGGACATGTTATCTGCTGAAAATATATCGTCAGATGTATTTCACGGATGCTTCGTGGTAACTTGCACTCTGTTTGCATTTATTGGTTTAGTATGGTTAAGAGAACAAATTTTACACGCTGGCGGCCCTGATTGGCTTGACAGAGATAATGTACAATTGCCCCCAGTCGATAATCCACCGCCTAATTTAGAAGTTCCCATGCAACAGTTTCAAGAGCAAAGAGCTCTTCAACAACAAGAAATCCAGGATAATAATAATGTACCACCCTTCGTCGATGAACCGCAGATTCTACCAGAGAATTCAAACAATGACAATTTAGAAAATGCGGAAGGACACGGGGCAGAAGAAAATAATTTACCAAACAATCAAAGAATCAATGAAGCTGAAGGAGTTATTGGAGATATTGAGCCACATGTTGCTGCCAGAAGCGCTGATCAACAAATAGATCAACAGTCTGTCAGGGATTTAGAACCACAAGTAGTAGTACCTCGAAATGTGGAACCATTAATTCCGCCTAGAGATGTGGAACAGCCTGCAGCACCTAGAGACGAAAATGACGAACAAGCGAATGCAAGAGCTGGCGAGGCGTGGAGGGATCAAGCTCAAGGTCAGGCTCAAGGAGAAGACGAAGAAGCAAACTGGAATCCATTAGAATGGGATAGACCCGCGGAGGAATTAACTTGGGAGCGTCTTTTAGGCCTAGATGGATCCCTTGTTTTCCTTGGACACGTATTTTGGGTCGTTTCATTAAATACGCTGTTTATCATGGTATGATATTTAAATTGTAAACGTGAGATGAAGCAACTGATCGTTGCCATTTAAAACGTGATGTTTTCATTTTCAGGTTTTTGCTTTCTATCCATACTACGTTGGTAGTTTTGCAATAGCATTGTTAGATCTACAAGAGTATGCGGCTGCTTCACATTTTGAGGGATTAGTAACTACATTATGTGGTTATTGTGTTACTGGAGTGGGACTGGTTGTTCTCCATACATTAGCGGCACCTTTAGGTTTCCAACGTTCTCAACGGTTACTAGGCTTATGTTACGTTATAGTAAAGGTTTCTTTACTCTCGGTCGTTGAGATAGGAGTACTTCCTTTGGTCTGTGGGTGGTGGTTAGACATTTGTTCGCTGGCAATGTTCGATGCCACGCTTCGAGATAGAGAATCTTCGTTCAAGCTAGCTCCTGGTACCTCGATGTTCTTACATTGGTTGGTGGGAATGATTTATATATATTATTTTGCTTCATTCATTTTGTTATTACGAGAAGTGTTACGACCAGGAGTACTTTGGTTCTTGAGAAATTTAAATGATCCTGATTTTTCTCCTATCCAAGAAATGATACATCTTCCAATTTTAAGACACGTTAGAAGACTCGTAGCATCTGCAGTAATATTTGGAACTGCTATTTTATTAATGCTGTGGTTACCCGTGAAACTCTTAAGATGGGCATGGCCAGGGTTTTTACCATACACAGTGACTATTCAAAGTGAAGCTCAGGTAAGGAGCTAATTATTTAAAAAAGAAAATAAAAATTTCTTCCCATTAATAACTGCAATGTACTATTTTATCTGCTTTCATTTTTAAATTAGATCAGCGAATTGTCACTAGAACTGCTGTTACTACAAGTTATTCTTCCTGCATTATTGGAGCAATCTCACACACGTACATGGCTAAAAGCCCTAATAAGAGGATGGTGCCGAGTGGTGGCTTGGATGTTAGATCTTCAGTCGTATCTTTTAAGAGAGCAAACTGAAGATCCAGGACCAGCAGTAATCGAAGAACCGCAACATCCTGATTTAGGAGCAGCGCATCAAGCACTTTTACAAAGAGGAGGACCCACAGGTTTCCAACCGTATATCAGGCCACGCTGGTTTCCTGCTCGTCTAGTTGGTCTTTTGTTTTGTGTTTGCGTTTCTCTTGTTATTGCTAGTTTAATTGCGATGATTCTCCCTGTTTGGCTTGGACGCAGAGTAATGGCGTTGTGGATGGTTGGAGCTCCGGCTCCGTCTCCACCAGTATTACCACCTGCCTTAAGTGGGTCTGGTAAGTTTGCTTTTCAATGTATAAAAAATGCTTATTTATCTTCCTTGTCAACACACTTAGATTTCCACCTTTTTTTTCAAATTGTCCTTTTAATTATATCGTCTTTTTTTTTTTTTAATGTTTCAGATACCAACGAAGCTGCAGTTGCTTTGTCTGGACGAGTACATGAATTATACACCATAGCTTGTGGAATGTACGTGTGCTGGGCAGCGGCAAGAGGATTAGCTTTAGCATTTTCTTGGTTGCCTCGTGGTCGAAGAGCTCTTTTAGATAGGATCAAACACTGGGCAATCATAGGTGTTAAAGCATCGGTAGCATTTTTCCTACTTATTGGCCTAATACCGCTTCTCTTTGGTCTTCTTCTTGAACTAGTCGTTGTAGTACCGTTACGCGTACCTTTAGAACAAAATCCCATTTTGTTTATTTGGCAAGATTGGGCCCTGGGTGTATTATATACAAAAATAGCAACCGCTATAATTATGATGGGACCGGACTGGAAAATCCGTCTTGCAATTGAACGAGCGTACAACGATGGTATTAGGGAAATAGATTTGAAATTCATTGTTACGGAATTAGCAGCACCGGTAATATGTTGTTTCGGTCTTGCTTTAGCTGTTCCCTACGCTGTAGCTTACGGAATAGTTCCACTTTTGATCACGAATTTACAAACGCAAATTCTTATTGCTAGACATTTATATCCATTTCTGTTATTAGTACACTTGGTATGTATTGTTATCTACTTTCAAATTCGACAATTTAAAAAACTTTACGAACATATAAAGAATGATAAATATCTTGTCGGTCAAAGACTTGTAAATTATGAACATCAAAGTAAGTCTCAATCGTAAGAAAGAAAAAAGAAAGAAAAAAAAAGAAAAAAAAAAAAAAAAGAAAAAAAACAGTAACAATCACATGCATTAACCTAATGTATTTAGCATAAATTTTTCTCGACAATGAGAATTTAACCGAAGATTCTTTAATGCACATTCTCTACTGCACTTGATCTAAAAAAACACAGATATTAACTTATATTAATTATATCTTAATTTTTAGTATTATAATTTATTAGTGTAAGCGATACGAAATGAATTGAAAAGACTGTTTACATAATGTATCGCTTTTTTGTTTTACTACAGATACATTATATTGCAGGTCGATTTTGATTTGAATTTAAAAAATATATTGTTCAAGAAGAACAATAAATATTTTGCACGATTAACGAATACGCGTCAATACTTTGTGCAGCCCAAGATTCCCCTTTTATTATTAATCAAATGAATAACTTTTGAAATATATCATGAACTTTAATTTTCGACTCTAAAAAATTTCAATGTACAAAGTTCCATTACACTTTAATAAATCCCAAAGAAATAAATTTCAGAGTACGTACTGTTATGAAAGTAAATCTACATTTTAACTAAGAACTTGTTAGTAACAAAATAGTACGTTCATAATTTATTGTAAAAAATTAATGTTTAAAACAATTAACTTGAATGAAATAAAGGAAATCATATTTCTTGAGACTCTTGTTATTAATTTCTTTTAGCTAATCATGCAAGACTTGCCATTTAATTGCGTAAGTGTAACGCAAAAAAATAGTAGGAAACTGAATTTCTGAAAGATCTTGATTACTTCCACGATCATGCTCTTTTCCGTATGCAATTAGAATATATGCTTTGCGAATGGTATACATAACTTTATGTACAGACATGAAGCTAAATATAAGGGCTATTTATTTGTATATGTAATAATCGTTCATTGATTAATGTAACTGTACGATCACAAATATGTAAAGATGTTGCCCCGATGTATATTAAAATATAATTAAAATAAATAATGTTCTTGCGAAATATGTGATTTATTTCTTCCGTCAATTTTTTCAAAATACATTTATTGAATAGAAAAAATTTCTATTCATTTCAAGTTTACATTGACTGTGTATATAT